>OZ007572.1:60467073-60620337 GCA_963931925.1 Onchidella celtica
AGAGAGAGAGAGAGAGGAGAGAGAGAGAGAGAGAGAGAGAGAGAGAGAGAGAGAGAGAGAGAGAGAGAGAGAGAGAGAGAGAGAGAGAGAGAGAGAGAGAGAGAGAGAGAGAGAGAGAGATGAGAGAGAGAGAGAGAGAGAGAGAGAGAGAGAGAGAGACGAGAGAGAGAGAGAGAGAGAGAGAGAGAGAGAGAGAGAGAGAGAGAGAGAGAGAGAGAGAGAGAGAGAGAGAGAGAGAGAGAGAGAGAGAGAGAGAGAGAATGATTTTCAGGCATTTTATTTTCCCTTCTTTTTTTTTTGTTTTTAAATTTTTCGTTCTTTCTTTTTTTTTTTTAAATTTTAGCCTGACGAGATTTTAGGAGGGTGAGAGTTAATTTTATTTTTTATTTTCTTTTAGTTATAATTTATTTTCCTTTAAGAATTTATTGTACATCTGGTGGTTTTATTTGCTACCATTGTGGGCTACGTAGGGCTATGGAATATCTTCATTTTTGTAGCTAGCGCTAATGGAACTGCACAAATTTAAAATTTTGATTGCGTATTTAAAGATATAGTGCATGTCGCGGATCGGGATTTTGGGGAATATAGATCAAAAGGTCCGCTTCCCAATCACACGAGCACAAAAAAAAAAACAACAAATAAACAACTTTCACTCTAAAAACTAAATAAATCAATTTGAGTTACAGACTGCAAAGTTTATATATCTAACAAATTCAAAGATAAAATATACAATAGATAACGAATACAATAGCAACTGAAAATGCTCAACTAAGCTGAGGAGCAACTATGAAGTACTTAAGGCAATGTAATATGAAGTTATCTAAGTCACAATAAATTTACATTCAAAAGAATCCGCGCCCGAGGGCGACGGATCCTGTAAGGTTTAAAGTTCTATCTCTCTTCATACTAAAACATATTTATATAGCGTCTCTGCCAGGAGCGCTCTGGTGTAGTTCACACGTGGTCGCGGGAAATGCATGTGGTCTGGCAGTACTGGTCAACAGTCTACATGTGTAGCTGGCTGTAAATTCAGCATGGAATTAAAATCTTTAGCTCACTATTCGGCCCTCACAATGTGAGGGCTGTTGATATTAGCGCTGTGGGTTTAATGCTCAAACAAGTAGGCTTGGGCTCAGGAGCGTAGATTTCTGACAATGCTCCATCACTGTACATATCAGCTCAATCGCTGCGTCTCTATGACTTCTCATCTGGCTGAGAGCTCGCCGTCCACCTCGTAAATGGATTGTCTACATGTGGCCTCTATCTAAGCTCTGCACGGGTTTAAATACTAAAGCTATGTCTCGACCTTCCGTCCAGATTCATACATTTGATTGATGCAACCACCTCTAGCTCAGCTGCCGAACCGAGTTATTTTAAGTAACAGCCCTACGCAACGACCTTGGGTCGACACCAAAGGTCGAATCACTCAAGACAATAAAATGTAATTTTATAGCAATAAATTCTTAACATGTTCAAAACCCCGAGCTTTTACTCTGGATCACGGATTTTCTGTACATCAACAGACGTCTCAATAACATTTAATTCCTACTCACCCCTTCCCTCTTTACTAAACCTAGTTCAAAACACGAGATATAAAAAGTGCTCAGTCATGCACACCTACGCTGTCCGTCTATCCTTCCCCACACCTTCTGTCTATCTATTAGGAAAAAAACTGTTCAAAACAAATTGTTTACGAGACCAAGTTATGCTGGCTCGCACAATAATTACGTTTGTAAAAATTACTCACTGCTCTCTCACAAAAATTTACTCAGTGGAAACATTTATGAATCAAATCTGTTCTTGACAGTGCAGATGCAGAGTGGTTCGATCATCACCTGCAACCGTACAGTAATCGGGTGCATTGGTCTAACGTCGAGTTTGCACGTAAGAATAACATCGTTCCTACGTAGATCCGTGGTTACGTCATCTCACTGACGTCCGTTTGATATAGCCTACTTCCCTACGGTAAAATGCTACTAATCCTACGGATATAGTGTTCAAATCCACCTCGGATTGACCTAGGGATGCAGGTTGATCTTGCTTTAATTCAAAATCGTTGAAAGATCTAGTCGCACACAAATGAGGCAGAAAAAAAAGTCTGGCTATTTTGGCCCTTGCAGTGTCTACAAATGATTTAGGAGCATTTTCATTTTTAGAACAGGAAGTAATAATGAAATGTAACTAATTTTGAATTTTAAAAATTGTTGTGGTTGTGCTGTACAGGGATACAAACAAGTTCACAGCAGAAACACAGGGGAAATAATTAAAGAATCCACGAGATACAGTTCAGCAAAATAATGAATGATTTCCCTTAGGTGATATCCTCTCCTGTCTCCGTGCCTGGTCCAAGTTAAACCCATAGATATAGTGTATCTTGGCGAAGTTTGGGTGTCCACCCGAATTCATCACAATAGTGCGCCAGTTTCATGATGGCATGCAAGCTGCAGTCAAAAGCAACGGCAGTGTTTCAGAGCCCTTTGCTGTCACAAATGGGGTAAAACAGGGTTGTGTCTTAGCCCCAACTCTGTTCAGCATCATGTTCTCTGCAATGCTACAAGAAGCCTTTAGCTCTCCTCCTCGAGGGGTAAGCATCAAGTACCGAACTGATGGCAGTCTATTCAACCTCAGGAGACTTCAGGCAAAAACCAAAACCAAAAGTACTCAAGTCTGTGACCTACTATTTGCTGATGATTGTGCACTTCTGGCACACGATGAGGATAGCATGCAAAACTGTGTTGATAAGTTCTCTAGTGCCTGTGACAACTTTGGCCTCACAATAAGCACAAAGAAGACGGAAGTGCTCCATCAGCCTACTCCAGACGACAAGTATCCTGTGACCCCAAATATCAAAGTCCATGACAGTCTTCTGAAGGTGTCGGAGAACTTCACCTATCTTGGCAGTACACTGTCTTCCGCGGCTCGTGTTGATACTGAAATTCTCTCAAGAATCAGCAAAGCCAGCTCTGCATTTGGCAGGCTTCGAAAGAGAGTATGGGATGTTGCCGGCATTCGCACAGACACTAAGCTGAAAGTGTACAATGCTGTGGTCCTTCCCACCCTACTCTATGGGGATGAAACCTGGACAGTGTACCAATCGCATGCCAGAAAGCTAAATCACTTTCATCTGGCCTGCCTTAGAAAGATCCTAAGGATCAAATGGCAGGATAAAATTCCAGACACTGAGGTCCTCAATCGTGCCAAGGAATTGAGCATCTTCTGCCACCTGAAAAAAATTCAGCTACGTTGGGCAGGACATGTTGTCAGAATGCCCGACTCCAGACTCCCTAAGCAAATCTTCTTCTCTGAGCTCTCCAATGGAACGAGGAATGTTGGGGCCCCAAAGAGACGTTACAAAGTGTAGCATCTGCGGGCTACCCCTTGCCCTCCCCCGGTTTTGTTGTTGTGCTGGTGGCTGAGCATGTGTCCACTACTTTTCCATCTTATTGTTGACTACCGTCAGAGGGTGCTGTACTCCGTGACCTGACCTTCTTTTCTAGTGAGTAGTTTTTTTCCTCGCTCGCTTGTTGTCAGGTGTTTTGACTCGTTCAGTAAATATTAGTATGTTCCCGAATATTCGATAACGTTGTGGAAACGAATGTTTACGCCAGATTTGGCCTTGGGTGATGTAACCTGATGACGTATTGATGCGTGATTGGTTAGTTTGTGCGAGGGCAAAGGTAACGTTTATTTCGGGAACTTTCTATAGAAATGTTTATATATATAGACCTGTGTGAGTGGTTGGGGGGTGAGTAAGTGAGTTTCGTTTTGTGTGGCGTAGATATTTAGTTTCGCTGGTGTCTTCCTAGTAATTTATTGTTCACTATACAGTTATTAAACTTTAGTATTATTTAATCTATCGTCGGATCTCGTGTTTATTTATTTTACAGCTGTAATAGTTTCGTTTTCTAAAAGGTTGTAGTTAGATCAACTAACTCCCCCCTACTATAACGTGCTAGAACAACCTCAGCTGTTACACAAAGACACTCTCAAGCAATCACTGAAGGCCTTTGCCATTGATGTGTGTCGCGATGTGGGTTACATGGGGATATTTCGACTGACACTCTTTCGAGGTCCGCTCCCACAATCGACGAACACACAAAAATAAATACTTGCACTCTAAAAACTAAATAAATCAATTGCTTTCAATTTTAGCAGAACTGTAGGGCAGTTTAATTACAGGAATTAATGTAACAAATATAATTATAAATATAAATATCAATTCAAAGGCAACTGAATCTAACTAATGGAACTACAGCTTTTATAAAGACTAACGTATTCAATCTAACTACTTGCAGGTCATATGAGTTATATGGCAAAAAGAATCCGCGCACGTGGCGACGGATATAACAGTTTAAATTCTATTAATTCAATGAGACATGTTATGATATGGACATTTCCTCTAGACACGCCATGGAGAATGCTTGTACAACCATGCGTTGTCTGGCGGTAGCTCTGAAACTGTCTTCAAAAGTAAGTAGAACGGTTCACTTTCATCATTACAAATTAGTATGGACTCTCACCATGCGGCCCTCACTAGGAATGAGAGCGCTGGATGTAAACGCTGTGGGTTTATATCAAACCAAGTAGCTTAGGCTCTGGAGCTTTAAATCAGGCTCCTCACAATGGACTGCTCAACTGCGTCTCTATGTCTCTCATCTGGCTGAGGACTATCGCCGACCACCTCGTAAATGGATTGTCTACATGTGGCCCAGAACTAAGTTCTGTATGGCCTTAAATACTGGACTGCATCTGCAGCTTACCGTCTAATTCCTGGATTGTGATTGGTGCAACCACTTCTAGCTCAGCTGCCGAACTGAGTTATTTTAAGTAACAGCCCTACGCAACGACCTTGGGTCGACATCAAAGGTCGAATTACTTCATACAATATAATGTAATTTTATAGCAATAAATTCTTAACATGTTCAAAACCCCGAGCTTTTACTCTGGATCACAGTATTTTCTGTACGTCAACAGACGTCTCAATAACATTTAATTCCTACTCACCCCTTCCCTCTTTACTAAACCTAGTTCAAAACACGAGATATAAAAAGTGCTCTGTCATGCACACCTACGCTGTCCGTCTATCCTTCCCCACATCTTCTGTCTATCTATTATTAAAAAAAAACTGTTCAAAACAACTTGTTTACGAGACCAAGTTATGCTGGCTCGCACAATAATTACGTTTGTAAAAATTACTCACTGCTCTCTCACAAAAATTTACTCAGTGGAAACATTTATGAATTAAATCTGTTCTTGACAATGTGAGTGAGTGGGAAAAGCTCTCTCTTGATCGTGCAAATTGGAGGGCGGCCCTTACCAGAGGCAGCAAAGCATGGGAAGCTGACAGAGTCCAGCAGGCTATCAAAAAAAGAGAACGGCGCAAGAAAAGGCCCAGTAGTACTGAACCAACGGAGCACTCTTGTCATTTATGCGGAAGGGTCTGCAGGGCAAAAATAGGACTTATCAGTCACATGAGAAGCCATAAGTCATGAAAGAACAGTCTTTCCATTCTGTCCTCTGTGTCCTTTAGTTCTCTTTATTGTCCATGTGTTGAAATTCTCAACAATTTCTGTTCTTTATTCCTCTGGTGTTGTTAAGGTCATCATCATACGTGATGGACGAACTATTATTATTATTATTATTATCTATGGTTAAACCTACCGCAATTCAGTATGAAGTTGGGCGAATTACACAGAGGGAAAGTAATGAACTTAACGTTAAAACTGTGACTTTTCGTGTATATCGAGAGCTTTGATAGGCAAGCGTGCGAAATATTTAGTTTCCAATTTTTTAATTTTTTTTTTGCAAATGAGAATAACGTTTCTTATCGTTACACTTATTTTCCCCAAACAATCTCCCACAATAGCTGCGGCAAAATTCGGTAATCTGCGTTCATATCTGTGTTTACATCGAATAAAGGGCAGGGAACTATTGCTACGTTGCAGGTAGGAGTCCGCGACTGTGTACATGACATGGGGTTTGTATAGAATCGGCAGTCGAAACAAAAGGAAATATCGTCATAGCACATTGCCTGTAAAGACTCAAGAACTGTATTCTAGGCAAGTATAAAGACCATCGTTTTTCTGTCTCAAATTTTTCTGTAAGTGCTTAGACAAGATCTAGAGTCTAGATCCGTAGTTTAGTCGTTAGTTAGATCTAGAATAGGTAGATCTAGTCTAGATCTAGATCTAGGCCTAAATAATTTATCACGTGTCGCAATCCTACAAGTCAAATACCACAGGGAGCTCTAGGAAAAAAAAAATATCTAGGACTAGATATTACTTATTAGTCGATTGTCAGATTGATATGTAACGACGTGAGGGTCTAGTCAGTTTGTATCATCGAGGCCGTAGGCCGATGTTCGTCTGGGCAGTAGTCAGATTGACATACCAGGAAAGCCGCCAGGGTAGCTATGTATTGTTTTCACTCGGACTATGGAACGCATTCGGAAGTCCTTCCGTTAACTAAGGAGGGGTGGGAACAAACGAAAAAGCGCCGAATTTCAGCTGACTCCAGTATCACAATCACAATTAAGTAGCCTAGATTTAGATCTTGTAATGATAATGTATAGCCTAGTCAGTGTTCACATAGACTAGATCTAGTAATTTGATTGTAATATTTTCTACTGCTCTTCCTTTTCATCAGTTCATGTACAGATCTAGGGGAAAGAGTTCCATAATATGATTGTGACCATCCAGTCAACATAACCTAAACAAACTTGAAATCAGAGAGAGTTAAACTCATCAAAGGATGGTTGGGACATAGGGAACTTTTGCCTCTAGATCTAGATCTAATTAGGCCTATCTAATTGTATTAGATTAGGTTTAACCATTAAATGATAGATCTTGATTTGATCTGTCAATTTGTAGAGATTTCATCTTATTTTTGGTCTCTCCCAGTAACAAATTAATTTGGTTTTCAAATTCTTTGCTAGGAGTAGGATTAACACTGAGAACGTGTGACAAACTACTGAGACCATCCTCATCCCATTTAGTCATAATAGCAGAGTCAGATGAAGTCATCAGGGCATGGGTGACACAGTCACATTTGATGGACTTCGGCAACGTTCCAAGAAACGAGAGCAGGACATGGTCCCCCAAGTCATGACCATACCCAGTCATGAAATGCCAGCCTCTGGTGCTACACCAGCATCACGAGCAACAGAACTTAAGAATTTAAACAGCAACAACCTAAAGATACACAAAAATGAACAAAATAACCATGCAGCATATGATGTCAGAGAAACCAATGTGGACGAGAAAGATTTGGATGAAGGTGAAGACATAGAAGACACAAGTAGATTGTTACCATCTGACGAAGCAGAGGAACAGGAGCCTGTTGAAGCTGATGAGGTAAGACATTGCGCTTGTGTAATGCTTCAAATTTTGTGGCTGGATAGGTGAATATCACCATTTATATATATTACATATAGATCTATATCATCTTTCTTACCGTGGAGACATTTTTCATATTTTTGTTAGAATATTATCTGCAAAATGACACCTTTTTTTTTCTTTCTATAAGTGAATCGCAATACATCGTCACACACCGACCGTTTCCTTAGACTGTAGCTACTCAGAAATTCGAAAAATCAATTTTTATATATTGTGTTCAACTACATTCAAAGCCACATCGAATGATCTTGGTTCTAGACTCTTAAGCAGAAAAGTTATCAAATAGCAAACTTTCAAGAAGTCATCGCCACTAGACCAGTTGTGCAGAAATAAAACAATTGTTTGCTTCTCGGACTTCTCCTGAAAAGTAGTCAAAACCGATTACTACTTTTTTAGGGAACGGTGACGACATGAAGAATTACTGGCCAGACACGTGTATGCTACCACATTCGGGAAGTGAGGCTGTTAACAAGTGACAGTTGACAAGTTGAAATAATCTATTTGCAGCCATTCCTTTACTTACAGGCAAGCAGATTCACCTTATTTAAAATAAATACATTAGTGTGCACAGCCATCATTTAACAAACTCAACTGAAAGCATTGTGCAGGATTTCCATGTAAATATAATTTTTATTCTATGTCAGTACTTGCATGCTGAATTATGAGAAAACTGTTTGCCCTTCTAAAACACTCGGTGATACCATCATTTTCATACATTACATTCATACATCTTAATTTCTATTAAGACAGCAAATGACCATTGATAAATGGTCATTCGCGGTCACCAGAATTTTAATGTAAACAATGTGATCGCTTGAATTTCTTTACACTTGTGAACCGTTTCGGTTGTAAATTTTGGAGTCAGCTTTGAATGCCATCATTACTGTGTGCTGTTATGTTTAATAATTCTCTTTGTTACGCTGTTTTCACCAACAGTGTTACTACCTAGTCCTAACTCTAACTTGAGAAGATGAAACAATCTCCCACCATGAATAATTAAGGTGACAGAAAACATTATTTTACCCAGTGTTACTTGGACAATGTTTCTTGTTCAGCAGAATTGAGTCCCACATGCCCATGAACTTTGCACACCTTACTGATTTATTGTAAATTTTTTAAACCAAAGATTTTTGTCCAGGGCTCTTGTCAGGCCAATCAGAGTACTCTATTACTATTATTGTTCTGTTTTGAGGCAAGGCTCTATAATATATGTCCACACCATTTAATGTTTGTTGATTATCTTGATGAAAAGACAGATGTAGTGCACCAGAATATGTGTAGCACTTCTTAGCACCCGTACCGAAAGCAGGGGCATATTATAAGGAAGCAGTATGGCCGCCATAGAGAGAGAAATTATGATCACAGTCTCCTCTTAGCCTGGCAGCCACTGGCTTACAGCTGTCACCGCTGGTTCCCGTGGAATCATGATGTGGTCCACCGATCCTACAGGACACATATTTTGAACTTTTTAGTTCTGAGACATAGGAAGCTCTAAGCCTATATTAGTCACCAAGTGCTGAAACAGCTTGATGTCCTCCTGTAGCTTCAATAATTGTATCTGGGAGAAGGCTGTGTAGTACGGTCAGCTGAAGTGTGTTGGCTGTATTTTAATGGAACTTACCATTATTGTTCATATTTCCCATTGTCCCAGAAGAACTTCCTTACATTTAGCAAATATAGAAAAAGGATAAGTTGTATCAAGTTGTATTTGATGTTCTTTACTGACTGTGGGAAAAGATATGTGTGTACAAAATGGATACCTGGAGTGGAAAATTGAAGGAAAAATGACACAGCCTCCTCCACTGTGCCAGACACATCTAAAAAAGACATGGGAGCAAGAAGACGTAAGCCAGCCAAACGCAGCTCAAGATCAAGCAGTCAAAGTAGTGGACTCATTGGCTTGCGGAACTGGTTATGCCCAACATGCACTGTGCCTAAAAACAGTCAGGTGATGTTTGAGAAACAGAGAGTGGTCTTTGTAGGCCCTGCCTCCTCACACACTCTGTACGATTACACAAACTGAAATTTGTATTTCTCACAGTATCTGTCCACAATTGCCCACAAATTTCGTTAACCCCTTCACTGTGCTCTGGACTCACATAATACATCCTGAAATCAATTGCGCGGGTGTACTGTTGACGTACACCATATATTCTCTGAAATTGATAGCGAGAGTGCACTGTTCAGCATACAGCGGGCAAAAATATGTCGCAGTGAAGGGGTTAAGCACCCGAGATATTCGAAAGTGTCCATGTAAATTTGCTAATTAATGAAAGACAGTGTCCAGAGACAGGACTCTGTATGTTGTCTTGCTCCACAACCATACAAAGTTAGTGAAGAGGCAGGGAGAAGATATGTTTTGCTAGTGTACCCAAAGTGTTGTTGTTTACCTTTCTAACAGGATGGGCGTGTCAATATCAATACCCTTATACAGTCTATGCATGGAGAGGAGTCATCATTCAGCATCATTTCCCAGGTGTCGCTGCCTTTCATCATAGCTGGATATGGTACTGTGGGGGCTGGAATGGTCTTAGATATTGTTCAGGTAAGACCAGAGGTTTAAACATCCACTTGCTTTACTCACTGCAAACCCATTACTCTATCATCTGTTTTATAAATTCAGAATTGTTAACCTAAATTCAGTCTGAAATGTTGGAATGTCTTTGTTATTATTGGCAAATATTACAATTTTAATCTTTCTGATATGATGATGGATCTATACATTTTGCTTTTCTAATCAAATACCACAAAACATATCTGTGGAACAGGAGATTATGAATGATTATAAAGGTAGCTAATCTTTCTGCATATAGATGACTTATTTAACTACAGTGTATTTTATAACTTCCAGATTGATCCATTCTTGAAACTGTTACTATTTGTACATGAATGTTTGTACAGTATAGATTTACATGTAATATAATGCTCCTCTATTTAATTAGCAATCACAGTATGACTTCCCCAATTACCATTAGATGGTATTGGAAATAAAATGTCAAATGCATGATAAAAACAATTCAAGTGCAGTTATTTTGTACCAGACTCAAACCAGTACACGAATGGAAGACAAAATAAATATGTTTGTCAATTATATAAAGTGAATAATACAGTTTAATATTATCAGTTCCTGCATCCTCTGTTGCTGGGGACTTTTTCTTTTACGTTTGTGTTTTTATAAGTGAGTATGAGTGTGCGACCTTGATCTTTGTTGTATCTGCTCAAGCAAAGAAGGAAGGGTAAAAAATGAAGGAAAGTAGTACATACATGTGTATTGTTTTGAACCTCCAACACCCTAATAGCAAGAGAGTAAGTGTTTGACTGCAGATGAGTATGATTAGAGGAAAGACTGATGGATTGGATAAACAATCAGAACATTCTTATTGTAGATAAAATATATATATTATATGTCAACCCTTTCCTGAAGTCTTGCATTACCATTAGATGTACAAGAATCTACAGCTCTGAATTCATTACTGATAGCATTTCAGTATGCACATATTTTCTGCTATATAATTGTTCATAGATAGTACCATTAACTCAGTGGTTTTCAGTGTGGGCGATATCTGCTCCCAGGGGGCGATTTTGATTTCCAAGAGGGCGAAAACAAAGAAAAGGGTGACAGGGGAGTTAAAACAATGAAAGGGGCTAACGGGGGGCAAAAATGTGAATGGAGGATGATTTGAGGGCAAATACCGAGCAGCCACTGACTGGTTCAACAGCATGTGCAGATGGGTTTTTATGAACAGAAAAGGCATATTTCTTTTAGTATTTAATTTTAAAAATGCTTTCTTGTTTTATAGTAAATAATTGGCATGTCTGTTGTCATTGATAAGGCTTTCAAAAACTTGATATCATAACTTGTTTGTATTTATCTGTCTTTTGTGAAATATATCTGGGTTTGTTTTTGTTTGTTTGTTTTGTTTGTGGGGAGAGAGGTGGAGAAGAGGGGGCGACTGCCTGAAAAGTTTGAGAACCACTGCATTAACTATTGTACTGTGGCCGAATTATTGTTTTCGCCGTTTATTCTAAAAAAAAAATATTTTTTTTTGGACCATTTCAGCACTGGTCGGTATTTATGGAAGTCAAAGAAATTTTTATCTTGGTACCTGCTTTACTGGGACTTAAAGGCAACTTAGAGATGACCTTAGCATCTCGACTTTCCACTCAGGTAGGCAACATAGCTCTACAAGGTCAAAGAAACAAAACTAGAGAACTAAGCTTTACCCAAAGCATATTGACAGGGGAGTTCAATCTGACAATATACATGTTGCTTTTGAACGTTTTTTGAACGTGAAAAGTTGCACCAGTTTCTGGACATTATTTTACTAACACACTGATTTCATGAAAGTGGCAAGATTGGTTTTAGATATTAACTTGACTTTTGTCTGGTTCTGTTCACACATGGATTGAGACGAAACCAGATATGGGGACAAGAGAGTGATATTTATCATCGGCATCTTTTCATCATGTTTCACTGTCAACACTTCTGTTTATGCTGTTTATGACTTACACATATTTTTATTTAGTACTTTTTCAGTAAAAATCCATGTAATACTATCACTATGTAAATTTGCAGTGTGTTTCTCTGCTTGTCTTTAACTTTAAGTAACACTTCACTGTTTTAGAAAGATGCCTGATGGTCTTGGTTTTTTTAGTACAGGACATGTAGTTCCAGCCATCTTCAGTGTGAGTTTATTTTGTGTTTTCTTATCACAAAAGCCTGGGCTGCAATCTAATTTCTTTGTGATTTCAGGCAAATTTAGGAAATATGGACTCAAAAAAGGAGCTTTTGAAAATGGTGGGAGGAAATATGTCCCTGATTCAAGCACAGGCAATAGTGGTAGGTTTCCTGTCATCTATTACAGCCATGTTACTGGGATGGATACCAAAAGGTGAATTCAACATCCATCATGGTCTTCTCCTGTGTGCTAGCAGTTTGTTTACTGCAGCTGTCGCCAGCTTGATTCTAGGTGAGTTCAGCAAATAGTTTGATTGGTGTGAGTAGAAATCCTATGGACCGCTTGTTTTGAATGTAAGTTTATTAATCAAAAGGAAGTGCTTCTGTAGATGCCATTGTACCGATGGGTTTTCTTGCCCCTATGGTTTGAGGTAAGGGTTAGGGTTGGGGCAGTGTTGTCTAGATTGGTGTCTTGAAATAAGGTTTGGGGGAAGTCGGGAGGGTGCTTCAGTAGAGACAGTTGTACCTATGGTGTTTCTTGCCCCTATGGGTTAGGGTACGGGTTAAGTTTAGGGTCAGGGCAGTGTTGTCTAGATTGGTGTCTGGAAATAACTTTTGGGGGGAGGGGGGCAGTGCTTCAGTATGGAGGACACTTGTCGCAGGCTGGCTTCCTTCAGGCATCAACTTAGACCACCCCACCCTAACTCCAACCCCAACCCTAACACTTAGTAACAGGTGGGGACAGTTCTGCCTACCAGCAACTCATGGGGATAACTGTCCCTACTGTGGTACTTTCAACATCTCAAAGAGAAATTTTCTTCATAAAATAAAAATAAGTCATAGAAATAATTATGTACACAGAGGGGATCCAGCACTGAAGATAGTGTTTTGCTCTACTTGAAAGATATTGACTCGGCAAAGCTGGCTTATGGTAGTTTTATCTGCTGTATCAAGATATTCAGCTGTTCTAGACGGCAATAATTTCTATACCAATGAAAAGCAGGAAATAAAGTTGTGCATACATTAAATTTATCAGATCTTTCACCAAAGCCTCTATATAGATGCTAATATGTAGTTTTATTGATTATAATGCGGCATCAGGGCTATTAAACTTGAAAAAGGAATATGTAAAAATAATGTTTCACTTGGTGAATCAAACATTTATTGAAAAATTTATTATTATGTGTACATCAAGGGTTCAGAATTCAGACACTGAATATGGAGCCATTATAGCATGGCATAAGGGTTATTTAGTGAGTGCAATATTAATACTCTGTGAAAAGTTAAAAATAGTAATGAAACACTCCAGTATTGTGTAAAGGAAGGAGAATAAGTACTGAACATTATAATGTGCAGTGAAAGTTACAAATATATCCTGAAAAGTTTGATAGTAAATATCTGTACATTCCTGAGTGCAATAATAATGGATTACAATAATTTGCTTTGTCCAGGCGGTGCATAAAGGCAGAGTCACAGATGGTCGGTTGGCTGTTGACCTGGGTAAAACCAGCCTTTGAGGCTGTTGTAGAGGACCACAGTAGTTTACATAGAAAGCTGTAGCTGTGCAGTGAACGCACTCAGCATTTTCTCTGTTTGGCTTTGTAATCAGTATACAGTCCCATAACAACAATCTCAAAGGCTAGTTTTAACCAGGTTCCAACAGCTGACCAAGGAAATTATTTTTTTTATCTTGCCAATGTAGCAGAGCAGTATAATTTGTCTCCGAAACCCAATAAATACAAATACTTTATCCATGTCATGGCATCAAGAGGAGCTACACTTTCGAGATGAAGACTTTTCAGTTTCTCAGTTCTGGAGTTTCAGAACAAACTATCAATGAATTAGAATAAGATAAGAATCACTTTATCATCCCATGAGGGAAGCTCTCTTTCGTAGAGTGTTTAAGAGCACATTAATGACACACACATCTTAAGCATCATTACATAAACATACATCACAACTCAATAAACTCAATAGCAGGCATACATGAAGTGACTTGGTAACGAACCTTAGTGAAATGTGGCACACATCTAGTTAACTTGCATTGTTGAGGTGAATTGCGGAGGACAAAAGCGATCTCCTGTATCTTTCTCTGTTTGTTTTCGTGTGTTATTCTGTTGCTCTTGGATGATCTAGAAATTTGATGAAACGGGATGGTGGCTGTCATTTAAGATGGATATGAATTTCTTTTCACAAGCATTTGGGTTCCATTAACTTTCTTCCATATGCTTTCCTACCACAGGTGCCATCATGGTGTTAGTAGTGATACTGTCACGCTATTTCCGGATCAACCCAGACAATGTAGCCACTCCAATAGCTGCAAGTTTAGGTGATCTCGTCACGTTGACACTTTTAGCATGGGTGGCCAATCTACTTTATGAAGCTATAGGTAAGTTGCGGGGAAATGAAAGTAGCGCAACATTTCACCACCATAAGGTTTTGGTTTTTTTCAGTTTAGAGATCTCTGAATCCAGAATCTTTCATGGCAACCTAGGGTGCTAGGGTGTTGTAGCCTGTGTGCTGTAACCATTAGTTTAAACTCTTCAAGGCCAAATCAATGGTCAGAGTATTGATTACACTGCTTTCAAATGTGTTGGCAACTGAGGGTATGTGAATCAAGTACACTTTTGTTTTTTTTAACTTACTAGCTTCAGGTACTAGTTTTCTTTGATGTTTATTCACTTCTCTGTGCAAAAAATACAATTTTGTGGAATTAATAAATAAATATATTACATTTTAAAGTCCAAAATGAACCATTGTTCCTTTATCTTTTATAGTAATCAAAGATTAATGTGGCCAAAACAGATAAACAAATACAATATCATATGGACCTTAAAGAGTTAAAATACTTGATGCTGCTGTGTATGGCATACTGAGATGGTGTTTAAACTAGCTGAATCCTTCAAATTTACAGCTTATCCCACAGATCCCATAGATACTTTATTTGTTTGAAATTTTAATTTTTTTTGATCTTCAATTTTGTTAGCTACTACAGATATATTGATCTCATTTTCAATGTTTCTATAGTGTCTTTATGATGTACAATCTGGAGACTAAATGGTGGTATTGGCTTTCTCGTCTTGTTTATTTGTATATGGAAATCAGAAGGTAGAGGCTGGAAAGTTTGAAAAATGTTCAAAGAAATGCACTACTACACAACATATGAAAGAATTTTTATCTAATCTTTCAGTTTCACATTTTATTTTTTGTTATTATAAAACTTGATCAGCGTTTTAAACTTTATTTGGAGGCTTTTGTTTATGATATAAGCTTTGCTCATTGTCTAGCTATTAGATCAATATTCCACAGAAACCAAAAAGGACAGTTGAAATGTAGCGATCATTCTTGATAAAAAAGATTGTTGTATGCTAGCAAGAAAAATATGGATGGATGCGTAGTGACATTTTGTGTTCTTTATTTCTTGACAGGTAAACAGCACTGGTTAGCACCAGCCATCATCGCATTTTTCATGTTGCTCTTGCCTATCTGGGTTGTCATTTGCATTAAAAACAAGTACACCAATGATGTCATATACTCGGGCTGGGTTCCTGTTCTCAGCGCAATGCTTATATCTAGGTCAGTATTATCCGCTTTGTGTTCTTTTGATACTTTGCTGTTCTTACATTTTCTGTATATTGTCATACTTTTTAAATTTGCATTTTTCTTACATAGGAATTGTCATATGGTAAAGGCATCACTATTTATTATTACTAGTAAGTGTCCTGTTGTGCGAATGGGAAAAAGCAAAAAGCACAAATTCAGCCCGACAGGAATTAGCACATAAAGTTCGATTGGAAGAGGGTGCGGAGATGGCTCACTGTTTAGAGTCATCCACAGTAGCCTAGAGCTTTCTGTAGCAGTAGTAGAAATTCCATTTTGTGGATCCTCAGTGTATATTTCACATATGTTTCAGAGCACCTTGTGTTGGACTATGATTTGCCATGGTTAATCTGAGGTTATACTTGGAAGCCTCTTACTCATAGTGTGGAGGATTTCCTCAAATCTTACACTATGTCTCCTCCTAGCTCCACTGGGGGGCAACAAACTGATCATGTGATCTCCAACCAGTGCGCGCATTTCCTTGCTCGGGTGAAGACGTGGTTTCATTCCCATTTCATTTCACTACTTCGGATTATTGTATTTCAGCTGTTTATGTTTGTTGTTTGTTCCCTGTTGTCTGTCTTGTATTACACATTAAACCCTCATTGAAGATCACATGATCTCATTTGTTCCCCCCTAGTTCTGCAGGGAACCCAACATAGTTGGAAATAAACTTCACTCAAGTGAGTTCGTTTGATATTTCAATTATCTGTCACAGTTTTCTCATTTAATAATAATATTGCTAAACTGCTTTTTGTTTATTTTCTCTTTTAACAACAGTATAGGGGGCTTGATTTTGGATTTTACTGTAGGAACTTACAAAGGTGTGGCTGTCTTTCAACCTGTTATAAATGGTAAGTTGTTTTACTTCGTTTTCTTTCCAGTGTGCGTTACCACCTTGATTATTATACCTGTATTAACTAAATACTTATTTCATCTACAAGCTATTGTAGATTTTAAGATCATATTTGGGCAATTCCACCTGGTTCGTTGACAAAATCTTACGTTGAAGCCCAATTTTCAAATTTGACCAATCAGCTTTAAAATGATCATGTATGTCCTTAAGACATTCATGTTTCATGCCCAAAAATATCAGACCACCATGTCCAGCCGTTTGTTTGAAATTGAGCACTAATCTCTAAATCTTTGCACCGTCTTAAACATAACAGGACAAAAAGGACAAGCACAGAAATCACTAAATACAAACTATTTCAATGTGTTTTGATGATACTTTTAATTTACACACCAAAAGTGTCTCATACAAAAAAAATTGAATTTATGCTCTCAAAAATATTGAATAAACCTTCATGGGAAAATCTTAAACGTTACTGGACAAAAAAAACTTATTTCCATTACCACAAATAAAATAAACTGTGTACTTCTAGTAACAGATTGTCTGTATTTATGAAATAAGATATAAAACTGAGGATGATTACACCACACTTACACATTTGGGCCACGCAGGTTAACTCGATCATACTTTAGTACAAAAGGGAAAATTTCAGATTACATCTTAAATGTAACAGGACAAAAATTCTAAGATTGTTCATTTGAATTACATGAACTGAATGTCTTGTGTGGGATAAATCAGAATACACCAGCCTTGATAATGCTTGAGACATAAAATACTATAATAAACTCTCAGTATTCTCTGAAGCATGAAGTAAAATTGTAAACTTGGTCTTAAAGGTAACAGGACAAATAAAAAAAGGATACATTAAGAGTCATGACAATTACCAGAACACATGTATGAAAAACAAACAATGAAAGACCACAAGGTTTCATTCATTTGAATCATACTTTTGCAAAAGATCTTATTTGTCAAATATATTGCAGCTAATCCAAACCATAAACATCAAGTTTTATCTCTCAGGTCCATGAACGCTTTACCACCGTGCATGCTAAGAAGCAAAACTGATTACACATCAGCCTACTGCCAGCATCCATGCTTAAATGGAGTATAAAATGGTCCAGGAAAACAATAATGTGATCTAAGCTCCTTAAAACCCCAAGACAATAAGTCAGTGACTGTATTTTCATTTTCTCCCATTAACAACTTAATGGTAACAAGGACATAAATGGATATCTTGTCCTGCTTGACATGTTACGTTTAAGATGGCCAACTTGTCTTCTACTAATAAGCAAATCATAGCCACTCTTAAAAGACATCAGTTTATTATTTCATGAACTTAATGATTCTCTAGAAAGATGGATACTGCTCTAGAATGAGATGAAACTAGACTAATTGTCTAAATCATAAGCATGACAAGATGTACAGTTTTGTCCGTTTCTTGTTTACAGGCATCGTAAATCCAAGTGCGTGAGAACTGCAAAGCCGCAACATTCAGTTATTCACAGTTTCAGTTGCAATTTTCCCTGAAAGTTCAATGTCTCTCATGGGGGATGGTCAGAAAAATCAATAGAGCAAGCAAAACGACCAATTTATGTCTAAATCGTAACACAGAATTCAACAAATCTTAAAAGTTACGATCAGATTTGCCGTGGACGAAAATGATCGACTCAGTCTCTATGGAAACCGCTATCTTGAAAGGAAGTGGTGAAGGGGGGTAACTCTTATAAAACTCGGGTGCTTGCAAAAATGAGACTCACTTCCGCCCTCAAGGTTTGGGAAACGAAATGAAACGGTCAGATCTTAATCGTAACAAGCGGACAAAAACTCAGGTGCCGATGTTGTGTTTAAGCAAAACTCATCAATCGATTGTGAAGTTTTGTATTTCACACTGTCATCAACAAAAGTAATGTTACACTTATAAGCACATCACAAATTCCAGCATTTCTTTTCTCTTTTGTATAAGAAAAGCATAGTAAACATTTTCATGAAAGAGCGGACAAAGCCGGTTACGTTTAAGACCGATCTTTTGCGGGTATAAGGAACAAAGATTCTTTCTCCGAGAGTTCATCTGACTTTATGGGGAGAAAGATTTCCTTTGCCCTGACCCTTGGAAATGTCAAATGAATCATTTTGTTCAACTGATGAAGAGAAATTGGCTGTGACATTACGTCTGTGGAAAATGTAAGATTTTGGTGGGCAAAACTCAAGTATTTTCCACTTTTTTAGGCCTTTTTCTACATCTTCAGTTGATTTCACAGCCAAGGGGTGCCTCCCCCAGCTTCTACAATACAAACGCAATGTACATACCACATTTTGTTATTATTGAAATAAAAAGTGCTTTTATTCATGAATTCTTTGTGTATGTGTAGTTTTGTCAACGAACCAGGTGGAATTGCCCATTTATGGTTGGCTGTTGTTGTAAGTATGTACAGGCGCGTGCGTATACGTATCGTCCCTAAGCCTGTCCTTATCCTCACTCTAAATCTTATCGAATCCCAAACTCTGTCCTCTACCCTTTCAACCAAAAAACAGGAGGAAAACAAAAAGAAAATCTGAAAGAATAATTACTTATAATTAATTAAGGCTGTTATTTGGAGTATTTTGGGAAAGGAGTATTTCGGGAGCAACTCTGGCTCTGGAGACACAAAAGGCTTTTAAATGTATACCCCTAGTGCAAAAAAACTTGGGGGACGTACGTACTTGTAACAACATCTTTTATGGTTACAGGTTATTGAAGATTGCTTCACTATGGTATGTTCTATAGTGTATTCTCCAGGATGAGTTTTCTGAACTTTTTGAGAGACCGTTTTATTTGATTGCCTGTGTAACTGTTCCCTCCAGGTGTTGGTGGCAATCTGGTAGCTGTGCATGCCAGCAGGCTCAGTACTTCATTACATCAGAAAGGCCGGCCAGGCAGTCCTATCAGGGATGGCAGGTTAAAGGGATGTCTAAACATCATCAAGGTGTATTTTGGAGATGGTGAGCTTCTTGCTAAATCTGTATCTTGTTAAACAGTCAATGATCAGGTTTTCCCTGATATTTCATACATAGCATTGAATGGCCTGGGTTGCAGTTTGTCATGGTGTGTCGGTAAGGAGCTGGCCCCATCATAATGACGCATATTGTCGGTCGGCTGTTGGAATCTCGTTAAATCTAGCCACTGAAGTTGTTGCTAGGGGAGCGTAGTCTAATTACAAAGCCAAATAAAGAAAGTACTGAGCTGTGTTAACTGTTCAGCTACAGCTTTCTATGTAAAATACCACGGTCCCTTAACAACAGGCTCAAAGGCAAGTCTTGTTGAGGTTCCAACGACCAACTGATGATATTTGTATTACAGTGGCTCTTACCTGTGTTTATATGTATGCACTATTATGGGGGTGTTTTGGAAAATTCATAAAAAATCTTTTGATAAAACTAGATTTATGTGTGGTTTCACTGGAAATCTTATTCAGAGAAGAATAATGATAATTGTGTCTGTATAAACACAAAAAAACAAAAACAGTATGTGCCATGAAACTGCATGTTATCCCAGGTGTGATGCGGTGTCCAGCGAATGGTGTATAGATGGGGTGTAAAACAGCCCGCATCCAAAGGGTGCGGGGTGACGTAAAAAGGTTAAAATAAGGAATACATTTCTAGCAAAGCAGTTTTTTTTCTTTCCCGTAGAATCAAATGTTTCAAACTTGTGGGGACCAGTGATATTTGAGCTGTTCCTGTATAAAGTAAAGTTGTGTTCATAGAAACAGTTAAAACTATGTTACCAGTACCATACATGAAACATGACAGAATGGTTTTATGCTTGTCCACCTTCAGGAGTTCATGCGCGGGCAGCAAGAGTGCTCACGATCCTCACCATTCCTGGTCATTTGTTATTCAGCTTTACCATTTTCTACATGGCGGCAGGCCACACCTCTAGTACCTTGTTGTTCCAGGTTTTTTATCTTTCTGCTGCATTAGCTCAGGTGAGTGTCATTTCTTTTTGGAATTGTCAGATTTCATAATCAGTGATTTGGTTCAGTACATGCAACTACAGTCAACTACGCTTGAGTTGATGTCGCCGGGGGATAAAAAAAAATATCAACACATCCGTTGTTCAACTCATCCGTCGCCGACCCAATGTCAAGGGATGTAACCAATATTAACTTTACATTAAAGGGAGGGGGAGGGGGTCGGTGAAACGCATTTAAAGTGAAAGTAATGGTTGGTCAGTGCACTACAGTTTCTAATCTTGGTTTGCCACTCATAAAATCAGAAACTAGACGGCAGGGCGCAGTGTATGAATTTGGGATACCCTCTAACGGCCTGTGCTTATTAAAACCTCCAGCAGATGCTATTGGTTAAGCCCGCTGACCGGATCAGTGACCTCACTCACGGGGGGAATCTTACCTGGGTCGCACTGACCCTTGCCGACTTTCACACTACCGCTGTGCACGTGGTTTTTATGTGGTCGGTAAAACATTCGCTACTGTGCCTCATTACAGTTTAATAATGAATTAACCAACGAAACATTTGTCTGTAAGTCTCTAACCAATGATCTGACTTAGATACTGACACTGACAGCTGTAATTTTCTTCAGAACGAAGCATGATACCCCCGAGCGATAAACAATGGTTTATCCAGATTAGCACTATGCCTATTAATGAACCAACGTGAGCATTTGGGGCAAAGGTCATTGCAGAGCTTGTTTCTGATTGGTTCTTAGACACAGACAACTCTAGAATGATAGTCGGCGTAGGAGAAAATGAGATGACAATAATGCAAATGTGTTGAGTTGAACAACAATTCGCATGCCGATGCTACGCCTTTTGATAGTATAAGGAGAGCCCTTGTTATGAAACTGAAAGCTTAGTGTTTGTGATTCCCGCCAGTGGTTCACTGGCATGGGCTACCACTAGTGCCAGTCAAAACACCACCACGCCGCTGGCTTGACCTCAAGCCTCTAGACCTGCTCTGGCCTTGGGTCTAGCCTGTCAGCATTCCCTTGCTTTTGGTGTTGGTGTTGGTATTTTTGAAGTATTGCGTGGGAGAAGGACTGAGAGGGAGGGGCATTGTCCATGACACCGTGTGTAATCGTATGCACCCACGCGGACTCACTACCTGTGTGCCTGTCCGTGAGAACAAAGAGACCTTACAGCCTACCGGCGTGCTGTAAGTCGCCAGCAGGGGAGTGTCGGTGACGGATAGTTTGAGGTGCCGACTCAATTTCATTGGTAGGACAATCGAGATCAACTCATTCGTTTGGGGTTCAACAGTTGGAATAAGAGATGGGACAGGAAATCAAAGTCAATACAGGCGTCGCGACGCTTGAGTTGAAGTCAACACAACCGTTTTATTTTAATATAAAATATGATGCAACGGTGCCAGTTCCATCAAAAAAGATCAACTCAAGAGAAGTTCAACTCATGCGAGTTCAACTCAAGTGAAGTCCACTGTATAATGGCATCTTTGATGCTAATGTGGTGTCCATCAGGTGTATCATGGAAACGTAATTTGTTACCAGAATACTAAACTCCATTTCACTAGTTAGGCAGCTTGAGCTGTGATTGCACTGTGGACATGAATATCCATATAATTATGTATATGAAACATTATCTGTCAGGGTGTGTTTTAGCTTCATGTTTCATGTTAAAATCGTTGAATACTTTATCTGTACCAGTCAAGTACCTTTGTCTGCCGTGTCACAATAAGCAGTAATGGTATTTTAGATTGGGTGTTTTCTGTAATGTTTGGGAATTGTCAAAATAGTGAAATTCATTTTATCTGGTTAAGAAGTTTTGGTCATATCTGCACTTAGGTACAAATGATTTAGTAAAATTGCAAGCACAATGATTACATTTATAAACTGCATTTTTGGTAATGATGTGGAGCAAATTCTAAAAAGTGCAGCAAAGCTGTGGGGTCCCAGTGGGGGAGGTGTGAGAAAAGTAAATGGATTACTTCCCCAGTCCAGTCAGTTTACCAGCCAAAATTATTATGGAAGAAGTGGGATCTATGAGAGAGCCAAGCTCTGCTATGTCTTGTCATATCCTTCTGTGACATTTGAGTCCGGTCATCACTACGTTTCTTATTGTCCTTTTGCATACTCTGATGTCAGTCACTCTATTATGATAATTTGGTAACTTAGAGACTACATTCTTACTTTTTGGAAAAACGGCTGAATGTACAATCTGATAAATCTGAGTTTCCCTGTTCGTTGTCATGGTAACTATGCTTGTGTTCAATGATAATGATGTTTTCCACACAGGTTATACTGCTTATTTACATTGCCACCTGGCTGGTACCATACATCTGGATCGGAGGCTCAGACCCAGACAATGTGGCAATCCCCTACTTGACAGCACTGGGAGATCTGCTCGGCACTGCTTTCCTGGCAATGGCCTTCTATTTCCTGTACCTTATTGGAGACAGAGATGCAGATATTGGTGAATAGTCATTACTACAATAATTATAGGTTAATGTTAGGTTTTCATCCTGTGCATAAGCAAGGTGTGAGTTCTGTGTTGAGCCATTTTACATTATGAGGACACAGGTTATGTGTTTTGAGACAATTTTTGATTTTGATTCATAATTTGGAAAAATTTACAGTATATTAATTATTATGTACAGTTTTCTTTTCATCAGTGTTGATATCCTCCTCATGGCTCAGCCAAAGAGGACATAGGCAAATTAAATCATGCAGTAAGTGAATGTTCAGACCACTGTATTGTTCAGTGACACGATAGCTTACGTTCCTTTGTATTATAAAACAATGAATTTATTTCCTCTGTTAATGTATAGTATTAAACTTCAGACAAAAAAACATAAGATGTACATTTTCTAGTCCTCTACAGTGAGAGATGGCTATTTACTAATTACCACTGCGGTATAGGTTGTGTGTGATGTGAAATCTACTTGTTTCTATGGGAATTGATACAAGCAAATGTAAAAAAAATAACCATTTATGGTGTAGCCTAAAGAAATGCAGGATGACCAGGTTGGTCGGAAAGTCGGAGAAAGGACTGAAGGATGACTCATATATAGCAAAGTCGGTAAAGGGTCAGATAAACCATCACAGGGTCGGTTCAAATGATAAAAGTTAGTAAATTATGCACATGTCCATCCTTTTTTTCTTTTGATATTCATATTTATGTTTTCTTCTGATATGTAGTTTCTTAAATGTTTTTACTATGGTCGTTTGACCAAGGACTATTCCTTGCCTGATGAAGACAAGTTGCTGTTTCATAAGCATTTTCCAGAGTCTCTGATGTTAGGATTTTTCTTTGCCTGGTTGGATTTTTAAAATTTTTATTTGTGGTGTTCCTTGTCACCCTGGAATGTTTTCATCAAAGTTCTGGACCATGAAGTCATTTTTTTTTCAATTTTGTTTAAGAGTCATTGCTAAAGCAGATCAAGACATTTTGTTATATACCCTTTATAAAAATAATGTGCGAGATGAATTTTGAGAAGCGAATTTGGTTCCTGGGAGGCTAGAATAGGGCAATAGAACATTGTTTTTTCCCTTTTGAACATTGAATATTGTAATGAGAAAAACAAATTATGAATCTTGAGGTGAACTTGGAAATGATGTATGTGTACAAGGAAGATTTTTTTGCTGGTGAGTTGATTTCTCTCTTGGTTTCTCATCACAGACACTTTTCTCAAATGTCAGAGATTTCTGTTTTCAGTGTATGGAACAGAAAGAGTCAATAAAAAGTTTTACATTTAATTTCAGCTCTTGAGAATGTTTTACTGACATATCTAATGCAGTTTACTCATATGCAATTTGGACAAATGGTATTTATAAATGAAAGTTTTGTATACAGATACAGTTTGCTTTGTACATACAATGTTGGCAGTGGTAGGAAAACATCTCTTTTGTAATATATGCCAGCAATGAATAAGAATAAAATATCAATGAAGACATTTGTATGTATAAACTTGGTAGTTGTTTTTTTTTTGCATTTTGTTTTCCTCTTAAAATTTTGTTTTTCTTTTATTTTGCCTGTTTTCTTTGCTTTTTGTTTTTGATGAATTATTGATTTGCAATTTTTGTGTGTTTTGTTTTCACACTGGGATTTAAACATTAACATTTGCATAGCAAGGCTTTGATTGTAGTGATTCCAAAGAATGATCAGCAGAATAGGGTGAAAAAAGATCTGAAAACAGCTGGGATAGTTTCTGTCATCAGCTATTGGGCATTTCAGTTTTTCTGCAACTCTACATGACTGTAATGATTTTCTGGAAACATATTTGGTGATTCCTGCAGTTGCAATTGCTTCAAAGTTATTTTAATCTATGTCGAATGCCTTAAGTATGCCTCATTTCCTTTCAAAATCCCTTAGTTCATTGGTTTTATAACAAAATATTTTGCAGTTGATTTAAATTCTTTAATGCAAAATCAGAATACTATGTGTCTATGACATTGTGTGCCAGTACCAAGATGTCCTTGTGCACCAAAATTCATTATACCCGTTGTTTTTTTTAAAGTGACAAAATTAACCAGTTTACTTCAGTGTTCTGGGGAATTTCACAGTACTTGATAAAAACATAGAAAGATAATGGTGTGAATGAAAGATTTAAATTGGGAATTTTCTTCACGTAGAGTTTGTGAGTTTTTCAGAAAATCTTTTCTGGTGGCGATCACTGTGGGTGCAGGGCTTCCACTCTTCCGCGGGAACGTGGACATCCGCGGTGGAAGAGATCAGCGGTAATTTTTCCGATGTCCATTTATTACTGTTATTTAAGTATTTTGTTGTGTATTTCTGTGTGTAGATGTAATGTATGGACCATTATATCAAATTTATGCGCAGAATATGGCCAATCATTTAAAATTTACGCGCTGCGCATAGATTTCAGATATTTTTTTCTCAGTTGAGTGGGAGCCCTGGGGTGAAAGTTTTATGGATTATTATAAATTTCTGGTTTCTCTTTGTAGAAAAAAACCCTTTCTGGTTTGTAGCAGCCTATCTGTATCTCAGATCACTTTTGTTGTTTGCATTATAATTTTTATTTTTGTCCGCAGTGTTCATATTTTTTCTTGTAACATTTAAATCTTGGAACTGTTTTCCATACTTTAATCCATTTAAGTGTTGCTCTATCTGTGCTTGCATTACAGATACTGACCCAAGAATGTTACATAATGCAGTTGTTGTGTCCTTCTTTTATGTATATGCCCGTACAAGTATTTGTTTGATCTTGATTATCCGAGACAAAGGTTGAAATTCAGTATGATTGAGTGGAAAAAAAATGTCAGTTAGATAATGTAGATGTGCCCAGTTAACAGCAGTCTCTTCAATAAATTGAAAAAGCTCTTTACATTGAGATCTGAATGTACATTTTTCATGTTTGCAGGAATGAAAGTTTTCACAACTTCAGGTTAAACTTTGAATGGCTGATGTAAACTCAGGTGATCATAGTAACAAATAATTGCTCTGCTCAAAAGGGGAAAAAAATTGCCCAGATAATCTTGGAAATAAAAAGTTCTTTACGTGAGTAATGCTGCAGTAGTGCATGGCCAAGCATACTTCAATTTTGTGTTCACGCAATAACACGCAAAGAGTATTTTATAGATTGTTGGTACATAATATTTAGAACTGGACAACAGATTACTTACCTGAAGCTTACCTTAAACTGTTGTATTGCTAGTCTTTCGGGGTTTGTGAAGGGCATAGCTCTGCAGCTATCTAAGATACTGGTTATGACTCCGGACTTCCAGTTTGGTCTTGCAGAATCCTCAAGCAGACTGGGCACTGGAAGTCAGTTTGTATCTCAGGGGTTGATGCCACTCACTGTGGCATTGTTCTCGGCTGGCAATCGACATGTAATGACCAGCAGTAAATCCATGATGCAATGAGAAGGCAGATAAACTAAAAAACAAACAACAAAAAATGCCATACCCATGTATTTAATATATGATACAGACATTTTAGTCTCTAAGTTTCAATTGTGTTTCAAGGTTCACTTTTCTTATACTTTAGTTAAGCTCTCACATATGTCTTCCTTTACTTATTTATTGCTCTTTGGCCAATATGGTTTGATATGTTGCAGACTGTCACATCTGTATATAAAGCATGTTGAATAAATTAGCATATCTTTTTTTTCTATGTTTAATGGATATAATTGTCACAAATCCCAGACTGGGAGATGTAATAAGTTATGACAGGACAACAATCACGAACAAACAAGTTTAACACTTAACAGAACAATCCATCAGACTCACACATTTATTAAACATAATTATACAGATAATAGCGCAATTACATACATTATATTATTGAAATTAACTGCCGTACAACGGCCTTATTCTCACATGCACTCTCCCTCGGGTCCACAACCCGGTAGTTACTCCTAAAGGCACTTCGGCCTCAGCCTCTCCCCTCAGGGTCTTAATAGCACATTAATAATTCACTGGCACCGCAGTCTCTCAATATCACCTTCCTATTGTCATACACCTTAGCATTCCACTAGCACCTCCGCAGGGCAATAACACATTATCATTTCAATGGGCCATCAACATGGCATTAGTACATTATCACATTCACGCTCATATCTACGTCCCTGTCCGTGGCCTGACTGCCACGACTTTATGTGCCTCTACTGTCCTGCACCGACAGCCTCACTTCTGGCCTATGTGTGGCCTCCGGCCCTATGCTGGCCTATCACCGTAGGCGGCGCTCTTTGGCCCGACCTCGGCACCTACAAGAATAACATTACATTGGTATAATGCCATACCATTTCTATTCACTCCACCTCTCCTTACAACCCATGAAGCGTACACACAATAGTTCACATTTCACTCACCACACATCTTACGGTAACACACCTCCATCGGAGTACACACTACTCACTCGCGCTACAAATCCATGACCTCACTTCCATCTATCGCTCATGGCGCACATTGCTATATCCAATATCAAGGACTTCCACATTCCTCACATATACTTATTTACATCATGGTAATAGACGAATATAATATAATACATCAATCATAATTATCAATCAACGTTCTACCTACCAGTCATCACTGGAAAAAACTCTCTCACTGGTCTCTCGACTGCTCCCCTTATGTCCGCCCGCTGGCTCTTACTAGCGTCCGTTCCGTAGGACCTTCTAACTTGCAGTGATAGTAATACAGCGCTTTCGCCTCATTCAGACCCCCCCCTACTCATAACATGCACGCTTTTCTTACTTGTCTACGTGCGTTAATTTTACTCTCCTCCTTTCACGTCTTTCCCTACCTGTCTGCCGTGAGCCCTTCTTACTCTACACCCGCTCTGTAGCAATCCCCTTAATTGCACTCACTCCACTCGTGACAATAATATCTCAGGAGATGTGTATAATACATATCTTTAGAGCTGTAATCATTCAAGAGATTTATTCAAAATTTTAAAATTATGACTTCAGGTAATCATCTGATGATTATTAATAGAGACATTCATTGCTTTATAATTATGGAAGAAGATGATTTGTTGAGTGTGACATTTTAGATTTCACATAAATCCTTTTGTGTGAAATGCAAAGCTTAATTCTTTCAGTCCTATTTATGGAAGAAGAAGGTGGAATGAATCAGTGAAAGTGTACACCTTGGGACATAAATATAAAGATGGTCTCTATAGTTAACTTGTAATAGTCCTGGGAAAATCAGCTAGAATACTTCAGTTAACTTAGCTTGGAAACACATACATGTGAATTTAATACCTGACTTAGTTTATTCAAAGTCAGCTTGGTGTTACTGAGGAATTGTGCCCATGAAGATGGTCAAAGTCCACTTTAATGGTCCCAGAAGCAGTTAAAAACATTTTGTAGTTATCTCATTTCTGGGAATTTTTGCTTCAAATTGCAGGTACTCGTCAATGATGCCATTGCCCATCTCCACATAGTTTTAAAATGTTAAACTATGCACATGCATGCTCACCAAAGCAAATGCATTTTTACTGTTCCTGCCCTTATGTCCAGGGGTCTCACAGACACCAAACTTTTAAAGAGGATTTTATTGTCATACCCTTAGTCATAATGTCCTGGGGTCTCGAACACTACACCACACTACACTCCTACAGAGAATTTTATTGATATATCTTGTGTGTTCTGGAGTCTGGCAGACACCATTCTTTTGAAAAGGGTAACAAAATAGATTTCCTTCAGGAGTTTCATGTCAATTAGCCACCATACATAGTTTTCAGCAATGTGTGGTGAGGGTTAAACCAAACACTAATTATTACACAGTGTGTTCAGGATTTTTGGGTTCCTTTTTTTTTTCTTTACAAGTTCAAAGGGCAGGGAGTAATCCTGGCATGATTGACATTAAATGCTGAGGAATTTACAAATAAACAGTTGCTTGCATAATATTTATATGTAGTTCTGATCTCCTTAGTTCATATTCCAATTCATACCTTGTGGGTCCTGTCAGACCCACACTTCCAAATAGAGAAAAACTTCTAAATGCTACCCATTCATACCTCACAGGGTCTGTCAGGCCTGGACTTCTCAAAAGGAGAAGAAAAAAATACCATCACTGATCCGTACTGCAGTGGGCGTGTGAGACCCAGTTTCATTAATAAAATATTACACTAGGAATCTGGGTCTGACACCACAATAGAATGAAAAGTCTGTATAATAAGGCACATCAGGTCCACTGTAATAATATATAATCTTCATGGAGCTCTTTTATTGATTTTAAAACATGACATTTCCATTTGAGAATCATTTATTTATTAGTCAGGCTAGGCAATCAATTTAGTCATTGTGTCCAGATTGGTCGTCTCTTGTTCTGCCTCAGATCAATGATTTAAACTTTAATTTTTTACGTATGTGTTACTTTTATTATTGTTTGCTTGCTTGTTTGTTTGTTTTCTGACAATGATTTTGTGAATAGAACCAAAACGGATGTAACTCTTTTTTTGTTTTTGTTGCTTCTTGTAACTGACTTGTGCTTTTGTAAGTAGTTTCAATGTTTCTTGTTAGTCTCCGCCATCCCCCCCCCTTTCTTTTTTTCATTTCGAAAGCAGCCTAGTTAAAGAATGATCACAAGATCTGGGTAAATTTTGAGAGATGACAGCTCGTGTTCAAACAATAATATTAAATTTTAGTGTATTGTATTTTATTATTTATTTTTTTTTCTGAGTACATTTATGGGTGTGTTTTGTGTAAGTGATTTAGGGTAGATATGATATAAATGTTGTAAAGACTGCTTGTTAATGGGATGGAGCGCTATATGAATGTAGTCTTAGTATTATTATTATTATTAATAAACGTATAGGAATTCTTTAAAGAGATGGATTGTCACACCTGACGCACAGGATACCAAGACACATCAATTCATCATTTTCTGTCCATCGACTTGCACATGTATCATTTGCGCATGTATCATCGATGTCAACAATGCAACAATTTACACCACACCCCTTCAAAATTGAATGAAAAAGAGTAGTTATTTTTATGTGCACAATTTCTGGACATAGAGTGGGATTGGGAGAAGGAATGGTTTGTCTTAGTATTCTGTGTCTTGGGCCACACCGTAGTTACCACAAGGTAAAAGTTTGTGTTGGAAATGACACAGAGAGGCAGTAATCTCCTCCTGTTGTGTTTGCTAACAAGAAATCCCTGATGTACTGAGACGATGTAAATAAAAATTATTGGCACATCGTTAGGAGGCTTGTTTGTGCTCATTGTTACATTTGATCCATGTCCTTGCAGAATGATGATATTATTATTATTGAACTTTGTCAAGTGCCTTAAGATGTACAAAAATACTGAGTAGAGAAACAGTCATTTGTACATGTAATTGCCTTTGTATAAAAGGCTGTGGCAATTGATATTTGAATAGTAAATATGTGATCTCCTTTTATGTACTTTTAAGCAAGGTCTGTCTATGAAGTAAGCCTGAATTGAAATAGTTTCTATGGAAGTGCTCCAGAAGGAACACTTGTCATTATTTATATAATTTTTATTTTGCTTTGTATTGAGAGACAGAAGAGTAAATGTGAGTGTGCATGAGAAAACCTGGCATAAGTCGGCAGAGCTGATTTTGAGAAAAACAGCTTTGAAGTGAAAATATGGGTCCGACACAAACTTCCAACTTGGCTGTTGTTTAGGGGACCGTGGCATGTTACAGGGTAAACTGTAGACGAGCAGTGAACACTACTCGCTATGATCTCTATAAAGGCTTTGTAATTAGACTGCGGTCTCCTAACAAGATCCAAAAACTTCTGTCTTGGTTGTTGTTTAGGGGACCGTGGCATGTTACAGGGTAAACTGTAGATGAGCAGTGAACACTACTCACTATGATCTCTGTACTGGCTTAGTTATTAGACTACGGTCTCCTAACAGCAATCACTTCAATATTACTGGGTCAATTAGCAATTGCCACTTTTAGGATTAAATGCCGTTTTCTCAAAATCTTGTTTTAGGGGTGTCACTGACTTCAATTTATCAGGAATGTCTTATCTTTTATTATATGTACAGAACTCAAAATGTCATGTTTTCGACATATTGTGGGTTTTCTCATGCACACTCACATATTTCCTGGTAGGCAACAAAAGATAACCCTAAAGGCATTTTTACTGTCCATGTCAAAGTAAAAAAAAAAAATTTTTTTAAAACTTTAACACAATGAACTTGCATAGTTTTTTTCCCATAACCTTGAGGCATTACAACTGATTATCCCTACTGAAGTATATCCTTACTATTTATTTGTTCTATGTAAGTTGCACAGTGAGAGCGGGAGAGAGGGATCTACCTAACGCATACCCAATGGATCTATAACATGTTTACTGTCCTGTACTTCATCCTTCAATATACAGCTGCCAACATGACATGGGACAACACATATCTCTGTTGTAATACTTGCCTGCTGATATTTATTCTGTTCATGAATTTTAACATGTTATACATACAGAACTGCAAAATTTATGTTCAGGGAATGGAGAGAATGCCAAATGAAAAGTAATACATGTACAAATTCTATCATTTGTTTCTGTCCTTGTTGTTGTATTTGTGGTGGAGGATCAAGTTTCAAACACTGTATAGCTGGGGGAGTCACTCCCAGGTACAAACCACTCTGGTCAATTTCTTTAATGCCATTCAGTTTGAACATGGAGGTCAAGGTTGAATATCAAAAGCTTCATGGTAAACTATTGGAACTCGACCTGTTTTTTCAAAAGTTGGGATTTTTGGCATACTTTTAACCCTTGACATCCCCCAGGTTGTGGTACAGGCTGGGGGTTTAAGTCTGAAAACTAAAGGTTAAATAGTTTTTTGTTTTTTTTAAATTCTCTAACTGCCGAGTCTGATAAAGAAAGTCATTCAATTTTTTGCTTCTTCTGAAAACCTTTTGAAAACAATGTGATAGTATACCACGAGGCCCTTGATAAGAAGTGCCAAACATAAGATGATAACCCTAATCCTAGACTTGATCTTAACATTAACCCTGACTGATCAAGCCATGTTCCACCTAATGTTTAGTGTGTTGTTACTTCAGTGCAGAAAGTTCGATGGGGAATCTCAAAAGCTTGCTACCAATAGCCACCTCTAGACTTTTGCTTTCACTTTTTCAATCCAGTGGCCATTGGAGCTTGAGCCCTTCAGCCAGAACCACCTAGACAAGCAGTATTTGACTCCTCAATAGTCTCTTTTCACTGCGGAGTTGTGACCTTAGTTTCAAATTTCCAAACATGGTAGATTTACTGTGTTCAAGTATTTCTTCTGTTCAGAAATGGGTTCATACATGTATTAACCCTATCCGTACGTCGTGTTTTGCAGTCTTATCCGTACATTAGGGGTAACAAAGTATCCCCATGTTTTATATAGTCAAAAAATCGATATATATATACTTGTCCGTACATATGGGGTGACAAAGTTACCCCACATTTGTCAGTACAAAATCCGGTTATGCCTATCCGTACATTGGGGGTGACATTGTTACCCCAGTTTCAGCGTTGATAAAATGGGCGTGATAATATGTCATATAATGACACCTAGTGCCGACATAGCAGTAGCCACGCACCTTGTCTTAGCTCATTACGGATGAGACAAGATACGTTTTCTTTCTCTTTTGGATGTGGGGTAACAAAGTTACCCCCATCCCTTCAAAATAGGGGGTGTAAAGTAATGACCGCTGGTCAATACAATGCGAAACCACTTGTAATAAATGTAGAATAGACATTTGTCAAATTGATTTTTGGAGGAATACTGAAAGTTTCGAAGAAAAATTTTCATTGTAAGCATTTAAATGGGCATAAAAACAACCTCTGGGGTAACATTTTTACCCCTTCCATACGGTTAGGGTTAAGCGGTCAATTTTAATTGGTACATGTAATGTATCTAAGATTATGATTAATTGTGCACAAAATCTGTCACAGAATTTGTCAGAATTATGCAGTTTACATGTATTTCTGTTTACTGATACTGAATGAAAAGAGTAAGGAATTAACAATCTGCCATGTAATTACCATAGATTCTGTACAGTTTCAATGAGGCTCCAAGATACAGGCTGTTTTGAGATGTTGATGTTTCTACCATGCCCCTTGAGTCTTTTCAGTACAGGTGTCATTCTTGATCTGTTACATCAAAAATGGTGGTTACATTATCCTTGAATTAAATTGAATCTAGCATTACTTTCACTGTATACATGTGATATGAAGAAGTCGCAGGAACAGTGTTGATTATCCCACAGTGAAGCCCAAGGCTAGAGACGTACATGCCACTATGTTGCGTTGCAGTCTCTTGGCATTTTTTCAGACTAGATGAATGAATGCATTTGTGCATACATGTGAGCCTCGTGCACATTACAGAGTTGATAGGAACATGAAACAGTTGCACAGTTGCAACATGACAGTAAGTGGCTCGTATGTGTGCCTAGCCTTAAGTTTCTTGTAATATCTCTCATAAAGTTGTGACTTGAGGTAATGTGATTATACACATTGCCATATGTAGACTTACTGTCCTTATTTATTATATCTCACTTGTGTATTGTCATGCCAGTATCAAGCTGCAATGTACATGTTTATGGATATATGTTTTTTTGTGGGTTGTATGAAATTTTGCCTCTTTGTCTCATGTTTTCAACATTGCTGCACAAACGTGCTCCACAAACATTTTCTGTGTATGTTTAAACTTACTGTAGGCAGTTCGTGACCAAATATTAGTTACATGTACTGCTGCAGTTATAGAATTTGAATGTTGTTACAAGTACGTACATCCCCCCACACACCCAAGTTTTTTTGCACTAGGGGTACGTACATATATTTTAAAGCCTCTTGTGACTTCAGGGCTGGAGAGCTCTTCCCGAAATGCTCCAAACAACAGCCTTAATTAATTATGATTAAATTATTTCTGTCAGATTTTCTTTTTGTTTTCTCCTGTTTTTTGGTTGAAAGGGTAAGGGGCAGGGTTGTAGATTCAGTAAGATTTAGGGTTGAGGATAAGAATGGGGTTAGGGATAGTATGTGTACGTACACACCCCTAGCACATAACGCTTGAGGGTGCAAAGGTGTACTTGTAACAACAGCCATAAAATTGACACTATTTGGTCATACTTCTTTAACAAGTCCTTGTATTCTGGGCTTGGATCTATTGGTTTGTGCCTTCTGATGTCATAGAACTTGGACTGCTACAAAAGTTGGAATTTTATTTTGTTTTTCATCGGAAGTTCCAAGGCCGTAATGTTTTGTTCTCCTGAAAGAGAGTTTCAATTCTTCTTTTTTGATTGCAGTTTTAATCTCTGCAAGTGTGTATGCTCAGCTGGCATGCCAAAAAACAAATCTTTACATCTGCACGTGTCAGCATTTCAATTTGGGTGACGAATCTAGAGATAAACCATTGGGTGTCTGATCTAAAATACAAAAGCATTTCAGGGTTCAGGGACAATAATGTTAGCTACGCCAAATTGTTCGTGGGTCTTTGAGATTTTAGACCATCATCAGTTATTAAGAGGTCTTGAATGTCTCATGTAAATTACAGCAGTCTTTTTGTTTCCAAAGAACATGTAATTGAAATCTAATCATTGTCTGAAACATTTTAGTTTTTTACATTATATTCTTGGTGACAGTTTTGGTGATTGCAATGTTAAGTTTGTGTAACTGAATCAGCCAAATGCATGTGCTGTGCATGGAATCAAATCTAGACTGTGCCGTAACGCTTTCTGTCCTGTAAAAATAAATTATATGTAAATTCTTGGCTGAAAAGAGAAAGTGGTGATATTTTAGAAAATGACTTACGAGAATCATTTAGTTTCTGTGCCGGTAACATAAGTGTTTTTGGTTTTTTGGTTTTTCCAAACATTATGATTTACACATATATGTTAATCAAACTTACAAAATAGAGGTTAATTTGACAAATTTTAAGACAAATTTAGAACACTCTAAAACATATGTGTAATTTTTACAGCCTGTTTGCCAAAGCCCTCTACGCACTGGTGACAAACAGTTGAATACCGGTACCAACTTATCTGATTTCTACTTAACTGCTTTGTTTTTAGAGGTTTTTGGAGGTATATGCCAAGGTGACGTCACGAGGACTTGATTCTAGTGTAGACATTTATTATTATTTAATTTTATGAAATCATTTTTTTGCCAATTTTAACAATTTGCATGTAGTTCGACCACATCCCATTTCTGTGAATACAAATTACAATTAAATAAAAATAGCTATCGTTATGAATTTATCGAACTTGTGTCCTTTGTTTATTGCAAAGTTTGCTTGATAATGGCTGTGGGTTGTGAGGAATATGGATGTATAATTATATTTAAATACACGTAGAGCCAAATCAAAAACAGGTCTAAAAGAGCAGTTTCCATGGCGCACAGAAACTGACTTCATTGGGTGCAACTGCAAAAGGAAGTTGACACTAGGAATTTTGTCTAGATTATTTGGTTCCTGCCTTCTCTATTCTCCTCTTTCTCTCTCGCATGCTCTCGTTCTCTTGTTCTCTCTCTTGAAATCTGAATTTTTTTTAGTTTTCGGAGCACGGTTCTTTTCATTTGCTGTAGTTACTGGCGTCATGTCATATTGGTAAGTTATATCACATTGTCACAAATCCCAGACTGGGAAATGTAATAATTATGACAGGACAACAATCACGAACGAACAAGTATAACACTTAACAGAACAACCAACCAGACTCACACATTTATTATACATAAAATTTAAAGATATACGTGCATTACATTCTTCAGTTCCAATACCATTCAATGGTCAGTATTCCCGACATTCATTCTTCTACGGGTCCACAACCCGATAATACTTTCTAAAATATGCTCTGGCCTCAGCCTCACATCTATATATGTACCACTTGCGGGCCTCTCTTATTGGCTCCTGCTCAACCTAATCTCCGTATCTCAATCTCCCCTCGAGGTCTTAATAGCACATTAACATCTTAATAACAACGTCCCTGTCTGTGGCCAGACTGCCACGACTCATGTGCTCCCGCTGTCCTGCGCGACAGCTTCACTCAGGCAGGCCTGTGGGTAGCCTTCTGCCCAACCCCGGCACAAGTCCGCTCACCGCGGGTGGCTTCTCTGCCCGACCCCGGCACCTATAAGAATAACATTACATTTCTATAACACCATACAATTACTATCCACTTCACCACTCATTACGAACCATCAAGCGTACACACAATAGTCCACCTTTCACTCACCACACCTCTTACGGTAACACACCTCTACCGTACCACACAACACTCAGACTCGCTACGAATCCATGATCCGAACTTACATCTATCGCTCATTGCGCCCATCTCTATACACAGTAATCAATGACTTTCACATTCCTCACATATAACTTATTTACATCATGGTCCTAGGAGAATATAGTACATCAATCATCATACTTATCAATCACAGTTCAACCTACCAGTCATCACTGGAAAACACACAACAATCTCCCGACTGCTCTCTCCACGTCTGTCCCCTTGGACTTTCTTAACTTGCAGTGATCTGACTATTCAGATTTTGCCTCTACTACGCCTCAACTTCACTCACAACATGCACGCTTCAAATCCCCTTCCCCGCACTCATTGACCCCCGCCCACTCGCTCGTGACATCATCCCCCACCCCAAAAAAATTAATGCAATTAATTTCCAAATCGCATCAAGATAAATGTCAACGAGTGAGCGTGAGCGATATTTACGTAAAAATGACCCACTCATGCCCACAGCACATATGATACCCAAATCAGAGGAAAACCTGGCGATCAATCTGCCCCGCACCATGCATATACATATCACATCATCAATACCTAATCAAAACATAATACCCAACACAGAATCAAAATCACTCAACCTATCAACCATTCTTCATATAATATTTATAATGTCAATGTTTTAAGATCGACGAATTGTTCCCACAGATCACTGTCAATGTTTATATGTTTCCCAATTTCTGCTGACATAAGTTTCCAATTGTGCACAATCTGCGACTCTTCGTTGTTCTGTCTGTCGAATGTTTCTGTCCTCCGATGTGTAAGCCACTGAAATCTTCACCTAGGCTCGACTAAGATAGTCGGCGATATGATTGCTGGTTCCTGGAATCGGTTGAATGACGAACGTATACGGCTGTAAAGCCAATGCCCATCTAGATAAGCGAGGGCTGGATGAACGATTCTTAGACAAAAACGTTAGTGGCTTGTGGTCTGTCTGGATGTAGAATTCTCGTCCCATCAGATAACGTCCTAATTTTTGGACGGACCACACAATGGCAAGACACTCCCTCTCTATTACAGAATACTTCCTTTCTCTCTGCAATAACTTTCGACTGACATAACATACAGGATGGAAACATTCGTTCTTCTCCTGTAGAAGACAAGCGCCGATACCAGAGTCCGATGCATCTGTTCTGAGGATAAATTTAGATCGAAAATCTGGCAATATCAGAATGGGCGACGATGATAATGCTGTCACCAATTTATCAAATGCTGTCTGACAAACAGACGTCCACTGGACCTTATCGGGCTGGCCCTTCTTAGTAAGGTCAGTAAGAGGAGATGACAAGGAGGAAAAGTTCGGAATGAACTTCCTGTAATAATTTAAAATTCCCACTAAGCTTCTCACTTGTTTCTTTGTCTTGGGGATTTGCAACCCTACTAATTTCTCAATTTTTGTTATTTCAGGTCTCTGAATACCTCTGCCCACGAGATGTCCTAAGAATACTATTTCTGGACATGCCAAATCCATCTTTGCGGGTTTAGCAGTTAACCGAAAATGACGCAATCGTTTAAAAATTACTGTTAGTGTCTGAATATGTTCAGACCATGGCGACGTATGACACGCTCCACTGGTTTTGTCCGAGCACACAGATACTCCGGTCTCTCATAAAATCTCTGCAGCATATTAACATGGAAAACCTTAACTGATCCATCAATCTGAATAGCATAATCTACCTTCGAAACGACTCGCTCAATAGTATACGGACCTTTCCATGTCATTAATAACTTATTATGATCCGTAGGCAATAACAACAAAACCTTGTCTCCTGGCTTAAAAATTCGCAGTTTGGACCCTCTATCTTTATAGTTTTTTGCTCTTTTTGAAGCGACACTAGAAGCTTCTTCCGCAATAGTGCGCGCTGAAGATAATCTCTCTCTTAAATGAACAAGGTACTGGAACACTGGAATTTGCTCATCGTCTCCCGATGATGGCGACGTCATCATGTCCCGAAGAACATCAGTTGGACCCCTAGGACTACGACCATACAACATCTCAAACGGAGAGAATCCTGTTGACTCCTGACGTACCTCCCTATACGCAAATAATACTGCAGGGATATATCTATCCCAATCTTTAGGGCGATCAGCAGCGTCGAGTTTAGTCTCTCGCACATGCCATTAGCCTGTGGATGATATGGGGTGGTAGTGATGGGCTGTATGCTAAATAAGCGAAACAATTCCCTCATCATATCGGACGTAAATTGCGCGCCCCTATCAGACAAAATCTGTTCCGGTATTCCCACTCTAGCGAAGATTCCAAACAACGCTTCTGCGACTGCTTCTGACGTTACGGTACGAAGAGGAACCGCCTCTGGCCATCTCGTCGCATTACAAATGACCGTTAAGAAAAATCGATCCCCCCTATCGGTAGCTGGGTGAATGGGGCCAACAAGGTCAATCGAAACCTTCTTAAAAGGCTCTGAAACCGTGGGGATATTTTGAAGAGGAGCCTGGGGTGTACGACCCTTGTGCGTAGTCCTTTGGCACGCACTGCACGTCTTACAGTACAACCGTACATCTCTGTGGATTGATGGCCAATAAAAATTCTTGAGGACTCTTTCTTTGGTTCTAGCTATTCCCATATGACCCGCTAATGGGACATCATGGGCCAACCGCAATACTGTTGCAATTAGCAACGCTGGCACAACGACCTGCTTTATAACGGAAGCCACTGTGACATACTTACGGAACAGAATGCCCCCCTGGATAAAAAAGGAAGATGAACCGTTCTTATATTTCCTCGTTTTCTCAGTTCGCGCTTCCCCAAAACATGGACTCAATGATGGATCCTCCTTTTGTAATTTCGCCAAGCGCTCTGGTGTGATATCAAGGTTGACCGCTGGCGTTGCCAAAGGTCTACCTTTACCCTTATCAGCTACCTGTCGACGTGTCTCGACTGCGGCACAAAAGTCAATACCTTTAGACTGTGACCATGCCTGTACATGCTCCTCAGAAGGGGAAACTACCCGAGATACATTACCAATGATGAGCTGGGCGCCTGGGAAAAACCCAACGACTGCTTCGACTTCCCCGCTAAGAAAAGGTGTATCAATCACTATCTTTGCCATAGGTAATTTCTCAATGGCCCCTGAAAATTGAATGCATGGGACAGTCTCACCCGTAAGCTGTGACTCGTGAATGCAGTCTCTATGCACTCCTACAACGGTAGATCCTGTATCACGCAAAACCGACACCGGTTCGTCCCCAACAAACCCCGAATAAACCCTAAGACCACCCCCTGTATGACATGAATTAATAACGGGGATCTTTCTCCCACAAGGTAAAACACCGGAAGATAATAATTTCTCACCACTGGGACACTTAGAATACTGTCCGCCTCCGTTGTCCGATGTAACACACGCGGCCGCATGGTGAAACTTACTAGGGGAACATTGAGTGGAGCTACTGTGATTGCCATCCACGTTCGCCGCTATCCTACCTGCAGGACCATTTACGCTAATGTGATCTGCTCTTCCGCAGTTCCAACATTTCGCGGCCCTACACTCCCGTGAAAAATGACCTGGGCGTCCGCAAGTCCAACACTCCGCTCCCTGTGCTCCGCTAGACCTGGGTCCCCGTGACCCATCGCGACCGGAACTAAAGTCCCTCTGCCGTCTATCATCGGCAAAGGTTACGAAACGCCCTCGGCCATTACCGCGATCTCGCCCTCCTGCTCGGTCAAACTTACCGGCTCCATATGCAGGTGATTGGCAATACCCCCTACGTGACACCTGGGCTTGTCCCTTAAAGCCACCACGCTGACGCGACCTGTCTCTACTATGTCCTGTCGGCGACCCCTCAACAACGGCGACGTAACCAGCATCCTGCACGTACGCCCTCGCCACTGGCTTGGACGGATGTGCCGTACGGTATGCTTCCGCCAACTTTGACGCCTCCTGCACCGTCGCGGGTTCGTTTTCTTTGAGAAAAGCCACTAAATCCTTATGGCACGACGCGTATAGCTGGTCACGACGGATCATTAGGTCCTTCAATTTAACAAAATCTGTGCCAACATGCGACAAGTACAACCAGTTCGCGAAATACTCCGTCAATCTGGCGAGGAAGGCAGCAAAGTCCTCCCTGGTATCCGCACGTGCTCGCCTAAACTTCTCCCGGAAATATTCCTCCGTACGCGCAAATCGGCGAAGCAGCAAAGACTTCAGCTTATCGTAATCATGCACGTCTTCGCGCTGTAACTCTTTAAAGTAGGTTAACGCTCGACCCTGCAGTAAGGATGCCAGGCACGTGGACCATAATTTCTTATTCTCCCCCCATTGCAGTTGTGCATTTAGTTCGAACCTGTAAAGGAAGGCGTCTATATCGTCCTTCTGGTCGTCGAACGTAGGCAGCTTAATCCGAACACCACTTTTATTTTGTCCCTGCCGCTCAACTGTTTCTGTTGGCGCATTCTTCTTGATTTCCAATTCCGCGATTCTTACTCGCGCCTCTCTCTCCTGTTCCTTATCCCTAGCTTCTATCTCCTTTAACTTTAACTCCCTTTCCTGGGCCTCTTTTTCTCGCTGTCTATCTTTAGCACGCTCATCGCGCCACTCGCCTGCTGCTCCCTAATCCAGCTACGCAGCTCCTCTCCCTCCAGGCCAAGTTCGTTACCCAACTTCATTAGTTGCTGGAGCTCCGCCATTTCACGGATTTATAATTATATAATTTGGAATATAATAACTGTCTGTGCAGCTACCATAAACGACGCGACCCGAGACCTGAAAATATGCCACTACAATAACAACCACTATTTTCAAATGCAATTCAGAAAAATACCTAACTGAACATTCTATAGCATACTCTCTAACTAATTCTATGTTCATAAAATGTATAGCACTATTAGGTAATAAAAGAGAATAGCAAAGACAAGAATGAGAAAATTCAGAAGAAGGACCACAAGTACATCAAGGACAACGAACCAGACTAGGACAAAGACTTCTAAAAAAAAAATATAATGGGAAAAAAAAATGCAACCTAACTACGCCGATTACACTACAAGGTACGAACAAGAACAGAGCCTGAAAAAAAGAACGTATCTACAGATAGGTAAGAGAGGGGACAAGAGAATACGTCTTCCTGCAGAACAGAGAAGATATCGACGCTACAACTAAACAAATAGAAAGCCCTAAAGAACTGTTCACTGTGATGAACGAAGTTCCAAAGTTTACCACACCTTTTTAAAAGGATAAACTAAGTTCAACACAGCAAACCCACTCCACCGCCCGTATAATCTATGACAACAAAAACAGCAAAAACAGAGAAAAAGACAGATTGAAGGAACAGCCCACAATCCAGGGCACAAAAATTTTGACTTTTACTTAACTTTCACGACTGCCGGAGCTCTGGCTGCTTGCCTCCTCAGGCTGGCACACACTCTGTCTCTCTGAAAATTTAATTACACATTAGTACATATTTATAGCAATACATGCATCAATACATATTCATAAATATACATAAATCACATCATCATGAAATTCCCATTCATCCAACGAACAAAAGACAACAGCACAAATTCCTACCACAACAGAAATACAACTAGATATGACGAATACGCAATGTCAAAATGACCACAGGTAACTAAACGGACGAGCCCCCACTGTCACAAATCCCAGACTGGGAAATCTAATAATTATGACAGGACAACAATCACGAACGAACAAGTATAACACTTAACAGAACAACCAACCAGACTCACACATTTATTATACATAAAATTTAAAGATATACGTGCATTACATTCTTCAGTTCCAATACCATTCAATGGTCAGTATTCCCGACATTCATTCTTCTACGGGTCCACAACCCGAAAATACTTTCTAAAATATGCTCTGGCCTCAGCCTCACATCTATATATGTACCACTTGCGGGCCTCTCTTATTGGCTCCTGCTCAACCTAATCTCCGTATCTCAATCTCCCCTCGAGGTCTTAATAGCACATTAACATCTTAATAACAACGTCCCTGTCTGTGGCCAGACTGCCACGACTCATGTGCTCCCGCTGTCCTGCGCGACAGCTTCACTCAGGCAGGCCTGTGGGTAGCCTTCTGCCCAACCCCGGCACAAGTCCGCTCACCGCGGGTGGCTTCTCTGCCCGACCCCGGCACCTATAAGAATAACATTACATTTCTATAACACCATACAATTACTATCCACTTCACCACTCATTACGAACTATCAAGCGTACACATAATAGTCCACCTTTCACTCACCACACCTCTTACGGTAACACACCTCTACCGTATCACACAACACTCAGACTCGCTACGAATCCATGATCCGAACTTACATCTATCGCTCATTGCGCCCATCTCTATACACAGTAATCAATGACTTTCACATTCCTCACATATAACTTATTTACATCATGGTCCTAGGAGAATATAGTACATCAATCATCATACTTATCAATCACAGTTCAACCTACCAGTCATCACTGGAAAACACACAACAATCTCCCGACTGCTCTCTTCACGTCTGTCCCCTTGGACTTTCTTAACTTGCAGTGATCTGACTATTCAGATTTTGCCTCTACTACGCCTCAACTTCACTCACAACATGCACGCTTCAAATCCCCTTCCCCGCACTCATTGACCCCCGCCCACTCGCTCGTGACACACATCTCAAAGAAAACACAACCCAAGCGTAATACTTACTGTACTACATTACTTCATGGGATTTCCTCTTCCAACCAATTTCCATGTGATCTCATCACTGGTACTTGGTTAAACTAACAACCTCTGGCAACTTGGAACACAACTGGTATCGCCTATCAGTTTTCTCCTATCTTTCCACTGACTGGACATTTTCAAGCTTGGTTAAGCTCAATCAACAGACTTTAGTTATTGTTTCTTTACGCTCATCCCGGATATGTCATGCCCCGCTGGTCTTTCATGGGTCACTCTGTCTGTTTGGGGGCATAAGCCATCGTTACTCATTCCCCTGGCAGCAGAAAACCAAGACAAAGTTTGTTGTTGTTGTTGATAGCAAATGAGTGTGGGGGAATTATTATTATAATGAATGAATTATACTACATTGTCCATGTATCTGCTATGGTAATTAATACACAATATTATCATTGATATACATGTACATGTATTATTTTTCCCTGAATTTTCACGTACCTCTAGGTAAATACTTGGCAGGCTCAGCTATATCGATCTAGAGTTCATGTGCACGATGTGTTTACATGATTATGTACAGTATTCCTACCTGTCTGTGTAACGTTTTGCTGTAATTTTTAAAAAATCGCTGTGGCTAATTACTGATGCCTGCTCCTGTAAAGAGGGGGTGAGAGGGGTAATTTCATTATAATTACATGTATCATTTTTAGCACTAAAATTTTTGGAGAAACACTATTAAGTTACATTTACAGTGTAGATCTGCGGCAGGGCTGTGTGGATGTGGCTGATTCAGAGATATTAGAGATCTCTGTGGACTGTAGAGACAGAAAGGTAAATTCTGTGTGGCACATAAATAATATTGTTCCTACATTATACGAGTTATAACTACATGTAAGATCCATTTGGTCTGTCCATCTTTTTTTTTCTTTTTTTATCCTTTCCTTACCATATCCTTTCTCTTCATTTCTCTCCCTGTGTATTCCATCCAGCCTATAATTTCTTCAATCCGTCTTCCGTTCTCAGCCCATTGGTTGAGAAGTATTCAGCAAGAAGAGAAATGTACACCCATAGAGCCAGAAATGTACACCCATAGAGCCAGAAATGTACAGCCATAGAGCCAGGATCTCAAATGGACGACAACTCGTCAAGCAATTGTTCAACAAGGGCAGTTTAACGCGGACTTCAAGGGTCCGGCGATAGTTATCTCAAGTTTATTGTCTGTGTCCACTCGAACTAATGAACAAAATAACTGTGGCCGTATCCGCTGTGGTAGGGAGAAAAATACCGGACTTGAAAAACTGCTCCTATAAAATAGGTCTGGGCCTTTGGGATCCAAACTAGAACTTGACTTGATTGGGACTGAGAACATTCTCACATTGCAGTGCAAAATAGTTGTATTACAAAATGTCTACTTAAACATGCAATATGAAAAACATGAAGACTTTAGAAATACATGTAGGGCCTACATGTATCGTAACAAATGGGAGAAAAAGGTCCCCGCTTCTGCATCTATTCTGTTCGGAACACAATTACACCATGTGTGTGCCTACGGCTAGCGTATCTCTAGTTTATCTACAGTGCGCCTTCAGCACATTCTATCTTAAGCTGGCCGAAAATACAGGCCTGTTTTCACTTCAAATAATGTCTATAGCTAGGTAAGCCTAATGCGTTTACACCAGAGACCAGAGGGCCTATACTGTATGGCCTTTGATTGTCTGATACGAGCCCTGGAGTATGGATTGGAGCTGGTGTGTGATACTGCTATTTGCCAGCTAAGACAGCATGAAATGAAAGCATTAAAGCAGTGATTCAGTTTGTTTCTGTAAGTGCCACGGCCACCTCTGTTGTTGTAATTAGATACAAATGTAATTCTACAAAGTAGCAGGTTGCTACATTACGCTCTTGACAAGACAGCATTGTGCGCAGGTGTCCACTGAGCTTGTCGAAAGGAAAAGTAATGTCATTGGCTTTCTCTGATTTAGAATAGGAGAAGGAAAAAAATAGATAAAATTTAATTTCGGCCGGAGATTTAGAAAGTTCCTCGCAAATACAGTGTAAATCAATCGCTGTTTTTGTGGCAAGAGACCCTGCAATATCAAAGTATTATGCATATCACCAGATTTTTCATGATGTGAACAAAACTATTCGGTCATATTGTAAGTGGCGTTCAAATCCCCCCCCCCCCCCAAAAAGGGTATGGTGATCTACCATGGGTTTAAAAATGCTGTTCTTAAGTCATCAATAATCTCTTTGTTTAAATATTTACTTTGTTACTGCTATTCCACGTGCAACTGTCCAACAAACTTTAGATGCAAGGCACATGACATTCTGATTCGAAACAGTCAGTGGCTGTCTTTAACTGATTACCCGTTGAGTATTTGATCCGCTGGTGATCTGTGGTTGCTTTATACATGTAATGTCTTCCAAATTCAACCCCAGCGTACAGGTTTGGCTTCCAGTGTATAACACTAGTAGACTTGACGTGCAATGTTTCAAGCAGAACAGATAGGCCAATGTTACTGTACAAAGTGAGGTTTATCAAGCTGGGGCAGTGGCGTTCTCACTTGCCTGCAAAAGGCAGGACTAAGTGGTGACACAATAGAGACATTGACAAAGGATATATTCTGTACACGGCTGGAAGTGATTCCAGTGGATTTTATACCAGCAGATTTCTGTTTGCACTTGACTGGATTCAACACATTCACCCAAGTGGGTGGACATTATTTCTTGCTAGCATTTTCGAGTACATTACTGGCAAACTAAGAAGACCACTATTTGCTTGTCAGTGTGAAACTACACTTGTGCACACGGATACAATACACGTATAATAAGTATACGCTGAACTGAGCTGTGTTATGATATAATGTGAGTACTTTTCACTTCTGTATTTTTCTACATTAATTCACTTAAATGATTTGCTAGTTCGATTGTTCATACATTAACCACACTGCCAGTTAGTCTAATCAAATTCGTGAATTAGTCACGATTCTTTTGTCAATACACGCATTTCCTACTCAGTTAGCTGGGTATGTGTATAACAGTGTGTCAGGAATACGAGCGTCGATGGCTGCATGTAGATTTCTGATAATTAACCTATGCAGCCTTCATTCAAGATTTTTTTTTTTCTTTTCCAAAGGCTCAGAATTCTCCTCATTTAAAGGAGGTAGCCTGGTCGAGGCCGCCCATTTTTTCGTGTCAATATTTGCCCGGTTTCAAGCTAAATGGTAATCGTCTAAGTGGCTGGACATTAATTTTGTTTGATTTTGAAACGCGGGCCTATATATTTTTACATGGCTCGGTAATACTAATAGTGCTAGATCTAGATCTAGGTCTACTCACTCTACTGGGATGATGGATGGAAACTCCGGGTCAACTGTGTCTTCGTCGACAGAAGTACGCTGGAGTTTATCATCATGACAATAATCTTCTGGGAACATGAAGTGGGTGTACCCGCTTTATTCAGACAAATTTTGAGAATTATAGCTGATAAAGAAAAAAAGGTCCCACCCCAAAACAAAAATTTGACAGGACGGAAAAAGTAAAGGGACATAAATCAGCACTCTTCGTGCTTTTGTCAGATCAATATTAATATTCGTGCGTTACATCCCCTATTTCTCTTTCACTTTAACTGAGCACAATGGTCTGCTTAAGGCAGATTATAATTAATGCATTAAGAAAGCAAAAATTATTCAAGACATATCAAAATTCTCATACAAAAACCACCAGTGTAATTGGCACTGAAGAAGACGTCTTCGTTTTGGTCTAGTATTATAATATTTAGCTTGCCGCTTGATGGAGAAGTCACGATGGCCGAGTGGTTAAGGCGTTGGACTCGAAATCCAATGGGATTTTCCCGCGCAGGTTCGAATCCTGCTCGTGACGGCCTTTTTTTTAAAAATCTTTTTATAAATAACGTCAGATTTACCATTTTTTCTGACTTTCCCTCGATACCTTCAATAACTTTTTCGTCACAATTGTTTTTTTTTTTTGCGTATTTAAATATTGGAAAAAGGAGCCTCCCAGTTGGAAGTACTCAATGCGTAAATGTTATATTCCTTCTTTGTGCTGGTTCAGTCAAAGGTCTTAGATGTATTGTGCGGTTTCCACCTCCTAACGAATATGGTGAGAGATAGTGTGAGTAAACATTTTCACACAAAACAATCTCAGATATCCCTTGTACTGTACTTTTCATTAATACAGCATACCTGGCAGTTTCAAGGAAATGAAATCGATAAGTAAATATATCTTAAAATATTTATTTTGAAAAGTACCCTGTCCAACGGTAAAGTTCCTTTTCTGGGACAACTGGCTGAAAATAATTGGTATGTAAATAAATAATTTATAAATAAATAAATAAACTATTTTAAAAAGGTGGGGGGAGGGGGGGGGTGTAATTCACTGGCAACTTTATTGGCGTGAAATAACTCGCTGAAAATAATTTTTGTTATGAAAGAAGACGGGTAAATGCGAAATAAATAAGAGTCAATACATCTGTTGTCCTTACTGAACATTACTCTACACAGGGAAATCCGACTTCATTATTGTATCGTAGAGCGTTCATATTCTCCGTAGGCCTACATTTCCATAGCATCTGTGAAGTCTGGAGATCTGAACATCCTCTGAATGATGCACACAGCATAATTATAGCGTGATCTGTCGTGCTCCTGCAGTTTGTATTGAACTGTGGGATGTTTTGCCGAAGTCTCACGTTGTTACCAGCTGCTATTCTACCCATGTTTCTCCTTCTACCCTCCCCCCAAACCCAAAGTGCACAGACCATTCATGAGCTAATCACCTATTTGATCTGGGAGTGTTCCTGGTGAAGGGGGGAGAGTAAGGACTTTGATATTTTGCAGGAGTGAGAAAGAATGCACGATACGAAAGGAAATGCCTTTTGGAAAACGCTAGTGGAAAAAAAAAACAAACAAGCGTAACAGGCAGAGGTGGTACACCTCCCACATTTCGTAAAGTCTTAGTATGTTGGATAGCCCCTACCTCGTGCTGTCCTGCATTTTCTGTCCATGACTGTATTGCAGTGGGCTGTTGGGACCATTTCGTAATACAAAATCTTTTAGTAATCAGAATGCAGCCGAGCAAAGGACACCTCTTTACAATAAGAAGCCGCCATCAATGAATTGAACAAAAACAAAAACACATTACTGTTATTGTGTGTGTGTGTGTGTGGGGGGGGGGTTAGGGGGAATGGAGGGGGAGGTGGACTCCATTCTCAGAACTCCGCTTCCCCTGGGCGCCTTTGAGATCTAGCAAGGTGAAAGAAGAAAAAACAAATTTTAAAAAAATGCTAAGGGTGATATAGGGGGAAGAGGGAAAGGTATGTGTGTGTTTGTGTGTGCGTGCGCGAGAGAGAGAGAGAGGGGAGAAAAAATTTACCCAGTTTTCAAGCCCACTGTCCAGAATTGGAGGTCCGGCTCAGGTGACGAAAGTTTGGAGATACGGAATCGTAACTGATAGATGATACCTATCCCGTCCTCGAAGCCACGAATTCTCGAATTTTCAGCATGACTCACTGGCATTCAGGTGTTTTCCTAGGTGAGCATCGTCTACTACGTTGCTGGCCTGGTGAGTCATTTTGTTGATATTATATACCGTACAGAAATAGCGATGACCTTTTCGCCGACAATCTGTTGCTACATGAAGTCTTTGAATAGGAAAGTTCTATCACTTATTTTGAGGGCACACCTCGAAAAGAAGAGGCATAACTTAATTAGACTTTTGCGTCGTTTTCACATTTTCTGATGAAAACTGTGTGGTGTTTGCCATTCCAATGTATCCTCTTGTAGCTTTGCAGTGGCTGATATTTATCGATTGAGACGATTTATCGATTTGATTTGAGACTGATCTATCATGTGTCATCTATCAAGTATATCATATCTGCTTCTGGAACTTTCTCAACGTCTCCGGAGTTACTCATGAAAAAGTTTGAGCTATCTCAGAGATGAAACATTGCTTGACTAAGAAAACGGCATGCTTTTGATCTGTCGCTGCCGTTTATGGCCGTTGTAAGGATATGAGCATAGAAGTCTCAAACTTGCTTGTAGAAGGTTTTTACAGAATGGATAGATTTCTACAACCACAAATGCATGCATGCAGACAATAATAATATGCCGATATAGTTTCGTTCGTTTCTTTGTGCGATTTTTTCCCCCTTAGTTCATCTTTTTGATCTTTAATGATTTCGATACCTGGACCTGTTGAACTTAATGTTTTTCTTTCATTCTTTCTGTCTTTCCTTCTTCCTATCTTTCTTTCCTTTTTAAATATTTATGTATAATATATTTGTGTACTTATTTTTTGCCTTATTTGATATGTTTTTGCTGTGTTTAAAGTGTTTTTGGTTAATAATATTGTGCCCGCACATTAAACCAGGTGAAAACTGGTTTAAAAAACACGACCCGCTTTCTCACTAGTAAACGATTGCTTTTAAACACTGTGGGTACGAAAAGAAACACCAATCGTGTTTTGTTTTGTAGCGATTTTTTGTTGCAAGCTGTGACATTTTGCAAACAGATAACTCACACTGCCGTGTTCGCAGTTTTCTCGCGCATGATTCAGGTGTTTTCCACCAGGAGTATTTTCCAATGACTCATTGACTAAGGCGCTGGTAAAGTAGGTCAGGGATTATGACGTCAGTCCAAGAATTTCCTGCCCCCCGCACCAATCAAGGGACATTATCGGCATTCGATTCCCCCACACAGCAAGCGTGGGCTACACGGATTCCACTGGTGTGATTTCACTCCCTTGTTTTCACGAACTTGGTTCTATATAATGTAACTAATGTTGCAAAAATTTGTATTACATATTATTATGAAAAGTAAAAAAACCATTCCCAGTCTTTTCAAATGTTAACCAATGACCGTTAAGTTCACCGTTAAGTTCATAGTGAAGATTAATGTAACTATTCATCGATGTTCGGGCAGTGGGTTTGTAGCAGCCGACGCGATTGTGGAAGCAAGGGGGAATAATTATATTTAGTTTCATTTATTTATTTATTTATTTATCTATTTTTAATGATTTTGAAAGCAGTGCTAGAATTTCTGTCTTGTGCAACTGTCCTTAGCTGAGACGCAGAATCCTTGAAGTGAAATTCATAAAAATTTAATAGCCATACATTCATTTTAAAACTTACTCTATCTGTACGAAAACAAATACATGTAATTCTGTCTTTCTAGGATTGTAATACAGGTTGACATGATATTTACATTTTCTGTCATTTGGCTGTTTCCACTTGACCTGGGGGATGGGGAAGGGGGGGGGCGGTTGGTGAGCGCTTCTGGTGGGGTTTCCTTCTGTTCTAGCATTCTGTTCTACTCTGTCTATTATTTTGCTTCTTCCTAGCACAATATGGCGGTTGTCGCGTCGACGTACTTTCTGCATTCTCAGACTCAAACCCTCTTGACCAAGGACCAAATTCTGTACTTGGCTTTCTCATAGAGTTCAGATAAAACGTGGCTTATAAATTTTGTATGTTAAATTCACGTGTCTGCCATTCCTCTGTACAGTCTTCGCATCATACATAATCAACATTCCTTGCTCCCGTGGGGCATTTGCCACTATATCACCCAAAGCTTAAACATAAATGGTCCAAAACAATAAATCCCACCCCAAAACTCTATTCTTATAATCACGTAAGTCATGTTCTCAATCATTCCTGTTCTTCTTTCGGCGATTGACGGGCTTGGCTTCATTGAATTACACAAACAAGATACAGAGATTCTACCTTGTGCTTGTAGCAGGACACTTTCAGATTAATAAATACATGTAGGCCTATATCGCCATTGCTCTACGCTAATGGCATAAGTCATTTTAGACACTTTTGAGATGTTAAGAAAAAACTTTCCTTTGATGTCATTTGGTGACATAATAAGTCATTATGATTCTATTGGATCACTTCTTTTTCCTATTGGCGCATTTCTCTTTCTATAATAATTATTATCTAATAGCCCTCATGATCAGGAATGCAATGAATCGCTAGCTGCCTATGGCATAAGCCTGACATATTGTGCCATTATCGTACAGCACGTATATATATTTTTTTTAACTCGTTATGAAATGTAATTAATTTCTCTCTCTCGGTAATTGATCACTAAATATGGCACAAAAAATGGAGATAAATCTGGATCTACTAAGAACTAGCCACTGAGCCAGTTATATTTTCGAGTATCAGTTTAAGCCTTGAGGAAAGATGAAAGAATAAACTTGTTTGTCGAGTAAGCCAAAGGAAAAGTTCAAGTTTGGAGAATCGTCAAAACTGCAGGCAGTGTCAGCGCATTCCAGTGTTGTTGAGTGATGTAGAGAAAGCTGAACTAATTTTAGTTCTTTGTTTCATGGGTGATGTCAGTCAGTCAGTCAGTCTGTCTGTCTGTCTGTCTATCTGATTCTCTGATTGTGTGTGAGTGTGTTTCCTGTGTGTGTGTGTGTGTTTGGGTGTGTGTCGTTTATCTCCCTTCCTAAAATGTAGAATGCGGAGAAGGGGAGAGAGGGGGGCGAACAAGACATTCTTTAAAAAAAAAAACACATATTTTTGTTGTTGTTTTTTTGTCCCCGTATATCTCGAGTGAAAGTTATCAGTGTACGCTAGACGGGCATTGAGTGCACTGAAAGACTAGAGAGCTTGTAATAGCTTGCTATGAATATCCAAACCAAACGTAGTTCTCCGTAAAACAGTGACCATCCTTAACCACGTTCGTGGGCTCCCCAGTCGTGCGATATCGCGAACTTTTCTCGAGACAGGATTGGTACTGCAGGATGGTAAAATATAAGATTCATTGGGGAAATACTTTACTGTCTTTTGAATTTCGATTACAATAATGTGGCCAGCCCGTCTGCCCAAGCCTTTCTGTAACCATTTTTCCCAACAAGACCTTCCCCCACTCCAACGCTATCAACCGGTCATGTGTGACATATTCCATACTCTATAGTTTGCACGTACTACATGTAACATTTTAGTGGTTTGAGAAATTCCTTTAAAGGAAATTCCTGGCTGTGGATTTTGTTACAATAATAATTGTTCCAGATTGAATTTAGGTGAAGTTTCGAAATCTAGTAAAATTTTGTCAATGATAAGGACTATGGCATTCTTGTTTCTTTCTCTCTCCCCCTCTCTCTCTTTCTCACTTTCTGTCTCTCTAGCTCTCTCTTCTTTCCCTCTCTCTTCCTTTCTCTCTCTCAGTCTCTCTCTCTTTTCTCTCTCTCTCTCTCTCTTTTTCTCTCTCTCTTTTAAAATATTTAACGCGAACACAAGTCATTTACTCCAAATACTCACTTTTATCCTTCTCAACTACATGTCTCACATGTTAAAGGACGTTTTCATCTCTTATAGTTAATTAATACACATTTTATAGGGGACCTTGACAATCCTGTTCACATCTTAAGCGCCTATTGTCTCCACGCATCCCACTAGATAGTCCTAACATCACCAACGTGAGTACCACATTCTGACCTGGATAACACTATCTCCCCGTACCGGTACATCCGTGTTCCTGGTAGGAGCAACATCTTGACCTAGTGACGTCACCCGGACTGACCTCAGTGACCCCCCTCTTCCACTTGTCACCCCAGGCAGGACTGCCGTGACATCCGAACACTGACGCACACTGCTTCATGTTTTCAGAGTAATTACCAAGCTGTTTACTTGTTTGTTCGTATGTTTGATGTTTTTCTCACACAAGGGCAACAACCTGTGTCAGACACTGGTCACTACATGTCTGATGGGCGCATTTTGCTATTCACTTTGACCTCTAAACAAAATGTGTACGCTTCAGGGCAAAAACTAACATCAAATCCAAAGTTAAGGGGGAAAATCCAGCTAACCTAGTGGATAGTGGTGGCAATTTTATTGAGGATTAAAACAACAGACTAATGATGAAATGAAGCAGACGGAATGACGGACGACTGCCCTGATTTGACGGATAGATAGATAAAAAATAGATAGATAGATAGATAGATAGATAGATAGATAGATAGATAGATAGATAGGTAGATAGATAGATAGATAGATAGATAGATAGATAGATAGATAGATAGATAGATAGATAGATAGATAGATAGATAGATAACCATGTATTTTATGCATGTCTATTGTGAAGCAGGCTTCTGTTCAAAACACCTAGGTCAAAACAGTTAAAATGGCGATCAAAATCGAGTAGCGGAGTTTATGTTGCGATATCCTAGGCTTGACTGAAGACGAAATCAGAAAACTGTGTTATGAGATTGTAAACCCTTGCACGTTGTGATAACCTCGGTTCTTTTGTTGTAGATTGTCTCTAGTTGTTTGTTCATTTTTCCAACGGCCACCTAGGTTTGAACTTACAGTTACTTAGAAATACATTTGGTGTACATAAAACTGAACAACTCCAATAAAACGTACCCTAAAAACGTATACTTCGCGCCCTGTGTAGTGTTTCTGGGGGCCCATTTACTATCCGGTTTGAAAAGTCCCCCTCCACAGTCCACACCCCTAGTCGCCGGTTGACGAGCGGCCGGTGTGCTGAATGACGAGTCGCGCGTAAACTTGTGTCACCGTGTCACACGTCGCCAACCGGTGTCGTAGCAGAATTTTATCCCACCAGTAAATTCACCTAGACATTCAGTAAAGTACAATTTACGCGACTTCTTGTATGATACTACATTTTTGAAGTTTGATGCTCACTGCAAAGTTTCTCTGTAAATTTCCTTTTGTTTGCTCGAACGTAAGTTAATGCATAAATGTCGTTTTTGATGATTTAGCAAATTCAAAGCAGCCAATGGCTTGTCGCTGAAAACTGTCGTAAGTGCTATATCCTACAATAGTAAGTGCGCACTTGAACTGAAGAGTGCACTGCATGTTTTTGTGTCCTGTTTGTTATGGTCGAGCCTCTGAAAAACAAAAACTAAAAACAAACAAATGGAGAAAAAAAACAAAAAAACAAGAGCGTTCATTTTTCTCTCCATCTCCAATAATAATAATAATAATAATAATAATAATAAGAGCATTTATATAGCGCCTTTCGCCGAGGCCTCAAGGCGCTTAACATTGTCCACCATACGCGCACACACACATACTAAAGAACGGTCACACACACACAAATCATTTATCTAAATATTTTTTAAACAGGTGAGGTTTTAGTTGTTTTTTAAAACTCTCTACACTGCATGCTGATCTCAGGGAATTTGGTAGTGAGTTCCATAATGCAGGTCCAATTTTACTAAATGACCTGTCGCCGAACGTTTTGAGGTTGCACCTAGGTTCCACCAAGAGCCCCAAGTCTTGAGATCTCAGGGCCCTGGGAGGAGCATAGGGACAGAGAAGTTCACTGATGTATGTAGGTGCAGTTGTTGTGACACTACAGTAGCAAAACACAGCAATTTTGTATTCTATTCTGGCTTTTACTGGTAACCAGTGAAGGATTTTGAGCATTTCTGTGCTACTTTCAAATTTTGAATTTCCAAGAATTAAACGAGCCGCACAATTTTGTGCTTTTTGCAGTTTAAAAATCTTTTCATCTGAGAGACCAGCATAGAGTGAATTGCAGTAATCAAGGCGAGACCAAACCAAGGAGATAACTAATGTTTTCACTGCTTCCTGAGTCAGAACAGATTTCATACGTGAAATCCTTCGTATTTCAAAAAACATTGATTTGGTGATGTAATTAATCTGATACTCCATGGAAAGATTTTTGTCCAAAAAGACACCCAGGTTTTTTGCTTTCTCTGAAAAATGAATATCAGTCTTGTTCCAGCTAAAGCTATTGTTATAAGTACGTACGCCCCCCCCCCCCAGCACTTTGCACTAGGGGCGAGTACATATACGTACCTATCACTAACCCCGTCCTTATCCTCAACCCTAAATCTTATCGAATTCCTAACCCTGCCCCCCTACCCTTTCAACCAAAAAAAAAAAGAGAGAGAAACAAAAAGAAAATCTGGAAGAATAATTAATTAAGGCTGTTGTTACGAGCATTTCGGGAGGAGCTCTCTAGCTCTGGAGTCACAAAGGCTTTAAAATACGTACCCCTAGCGCAAGAAATTTTGGGGGACGTACGTACTTGTAACAATATTCCTCAGCTAAAGCTCTTGATCAAATCTAGAGAGACCATAAATTCAGTCCACAGAATTAGAACCTTTTATATTTTTCGTTCGTGCTCTTGGACAAATGATCACAACCAGTGACTTTGCAGTGATTTTTCTAATAGCCATCATTGTCTTGTCTCTTCATCACAGTCATGCGCCACAAATGACGGGTTCATTTCTTTGAACCTTATGGAGCAGCAATCACTTGTGTACAGTGATGAAAAAAATAATTGAGAAAGGCTGTGGCTAGCAGACCGTGGTATTTAATATAGCAGGCTGTGGGTGAGCAATGAACACCACCCAGTAGCCCAGTACCGTGATTTCTCTGTTTGGCTTTGTAATCAGTCTACAGTCCTACAACAACAACCGTTAAGAAATAATTAATTATACAGAAAATGCTTTGTTAATCACAATTGCCCCCCCACTGAACCACTGTGTATCGGTGGGGACAATGTCAGACGTTTCAGTAAATATTAGTGTCCTGAGCACCGAAGCACTCCCAGTTAAATAATGCAAAAGCAATAATGCAGTGTACGTACGTCTAATGCATTGATTGTAGTGATCTTATTACTATCGCAACTGACACAAAAAGTTCAATATAAATTAATAATCTTGTTTACTTGTTGATATGACAACTTCAGCGTGAGAAAACCTTGTGTTCTGATTTCATTTTTGAACTCGTTCGGTTGCAATACCACAAGTACATATATGATTCCTCCTGATAATGCTTATTTAAAAGGGGAAAAAAATGTTGATATCACAGGCTGATCGAAAGTACTCAAAACAAATATTCTAGTCCAATTTAGTAACTGTAATGGCAATAGAGAACATACTTATGGTTGCCTAGATCAGCTCTTAAGGATTTTTCATTAACAGTATCGGTATATCAAGAGAACATGACTGCACGGTGGTAAAAGTCTTGTTCGGTTTCTCTTTCAGTTTAAATCTACACGCCCGTCACATCGTGTGCTCTAAAAATGATTACATGCTGTGTTAGTACTGGTACACATCGCTTCTAATGTAAGCTTAGTGAGGAACTAGTTTACGCCCAAGCATTTACGACGAGCAAAAAGTCCATGAAAATAATTATTATTGCGCTCCCAGATTTGTTGCAGCTCGATTTTTTTTTTTTTACCAGATTTAAATCTACATGTACCGAGAAATGAGGGAGCACAGCGATACATAGAACTCATTCAAAGTTAGCGTGAAAATGTTTCAGTTATCTAAAATTCGTGTCAGTAATATTTCCACTTTATTCAGGATTAATTTGAGAATTACTATAAAGATGAGAAAGGAAACAGTGCGCCAGTTCCTTTTTTTAGTCATTGACACGCTAACATTTACACACATGAGAATTCCGCTGACTTTTTTTGCAATTGCTAGACTGCTATAACTGTTGGCTACATAATCTCATCACATAGGCGTACTCTGGGTGAATATTATTTTGGCATTGCTACACTCTGTGGGCTGTTCTAGGGAGCAAAATCTACATGTAGCCTACTTATTTTCTCCAGAGTATTTTCAAAATATCAGGCTGGTTAATATTCAGTTTCTGAAATTCAGTTTTCTTGGTCTCAGCTTGCTTAACTTCTCTATCATTTTAGAAGTTTTACTGTTTTCCTTTATCTCAGTTCTCGGTTGTTTTTGTTTGTTTGTAAATGTTATTTGCAGTGCCGGATTTCGATAAAGAGAGGCCCTAGACTATTCTAGCTGTGAGGCCCCTCCCAATCCCCCACCTTCACCTTTAGAGGAAGATGGAAGTGTTTTAAATAATTAATGGAGTAACAACAATGATGATGATGGGTGATTAAAATTCAACACTTTACAATTCCTTCTGGAAAGGACATACGCTAGGAAAAAAACAAAAGTTTTGTTTAGAAACTACAGTGCATTCTAACATCATAATATGTAAGCAAAGGCTATGCGTGTCACAAAATATTATGGGGTTTGGCCTGAGACGTCCCCCCCCCCCCGCCCCCCAGATTATGAGGCCCTAGGCTTCAGCCTGTCCAGCCTAATAGTAAATTCGGCGCTGGTTATTTGTGATTATACGTGCTTTTGTATAGAAATGTGAACATGTGTGAATGAGAGACAGGTATACAACTTCAAATGTCGTTCCATATCTACTGAATTCCATCTCCTTTTAAGCGCTATTGTGAAGTGTGGGGGCTTGGGAAATAACGTGATTAAAGAAGACACGTCTAAAAAACAAAACCGCAAAATGTAAACGAACCAAAAAAGAAAAAGAAAAACATGTTTGAAGAATAAGAAAAGTGGGCTATACAGGAGGAAATTATGTTTACCACTGATACGGCTCCCCCCCCCCCCTCCAACTCCCACTTCCCCCCCCCCCCACACACACACAGACAGACGCGCTGATCCCCATATCACCATTCTGTCTGTGCTGTCAGCAAATATCTAATCCTATCATATGAAGCACATTCAGACATATGACTTAGACATGTATACAACATAAACATGTATACAATACTGATGTTCCCGAGATAATCGGATATACAAAGACGAGCAACTTTTGACGGGGCCAACACTGAAGCGCTGCAGATCTTGAAGCTAAAAAAGTTCGGGTCGATGTAAATTCAGACCAGCTTGCGTACTCGATACCTGTCCTGTGATCGCGGGTCGGCTAAAGAGATCCACACACCTGTCTACTTCATCCTTCATGCCAAGTTTCGCTAACTTCAGTGTAGGTGCGGTATATAGACTAACTTTCCCTGTTCATGATCGCCATTGTCATTCGGGGTTTTCCTGTGTGCAGGTAAGTCTAAAATAATGATTCGTTTGAGCTAGTTGATTATTATTATATCTGCATGCATCTTCTCTCTCTCTCTCTCTCTCTCTCTCTCTCTCTCTCTCTCTCTCTCTCTCTCTCTCTCCGTTTCTCTTATCAAGTATGCCGGAATGATTTGTATTTGATATAAACCATTTGTATGAGTGATGACATTCTGGAGCATCTACTTGGGACATTGGGACAGAATATTTACTGTTTTTTATAGCCAAATGTACGCAGTATAGACTTCCACTACGCTGTTACCTTCTATGAGCTTATACCGTACACACACACATATATATATATATACCTCCCGCCACTTTCTGCACTTCCTCTCGTCCTTGATTTTGCGCCCTCTGATAAGTATTGTGACATGCCATCGACTTTAATTTCTTTTAATTTACATGTAATTTTGTCTTCCATTTGTGTTCTCGCTTTCTCTCTCTCTCTTTGTCTCTCTCTCTCTCTCTTTCTTCTTGCCCCCTCCCCTCTCAATCTATTCATCTCTTTCTCTCACACCCAGTGTGTGTGTGTGTGTGTGTGTGTGTGTGTGTGTGTCTCTTTTTTGTTGTCTCTTTCTCTCTCTCTGCTCTCTCTCTCTCTCTTCTTGTTCCCCCTCTCAATCTCTTCATCTATTTCTCTCTCGTACACCCTGCGTGTGTGTTTGTGTGCGTGTGTCTCTCTCTATCTGTCTATCTCTCTTTTTCGCTCTGCCTCTTTCTCTCTCTCTCTTCTTGCCCCCCCCCTCCCCAATCTCTTCATCTCTCTCTCTCTCTCTCACCCTGTGTGTCTCTCTCTCTCTCTCTCTCTCTCTCTTTCGCTCTGTCTCTCTCTCTCTCGTTCACCTCCACTGTCTTATTCTCCGCTCCTCATGATCATAGTTAATTTTATCTCTGCATGCATCTCTTTCTCATTCCATCTCTCCCCCTCCTCCCCCCCTCTCTCACCCTCTCTCTCTCTCTCTCTCTCTCATCCTCGCTCTCTCTCTCTCTCTCTCTCTCTGCTCCACACCATCCTTAGCGAGTATTCATTCTTCTTCCTCCCCAACCCCCTCCTCAAAGTTTTGTCTAGCTGGACCAGTCCTCCTTGAGCTAACAGGTTGATCGCTACAGCAAACAAAGGTCTCCCTCCTCCAACAACCTCTTACATCTACCCTAAAATACCTTTGCTACATTCTTATCCTGTACATTTTGCTTATGCCGGCAGATCTATAACTGTGGCTTCTCAATCTACACTGCAAGTAGCAGCAAAAAATCAGAGAAAAAAAAAAACCCACAACAACTGGAATTTGGCTCCGACAATGTCATTATGTCCTGACCCTCTCTCTTTCTCTCCCTCCCTCTCTCTTTCTTTATCTCCCTCTCTCTTTCTCTCCCTCCCTCTCTCTCTCCCCCTCCACTCTGCCCCCATCCCTCAATTTCTGCTTTCCTCATCTTCTTTTTTTTTCTCTCCATCCCATTCTCCCTCCCTCCCTCTCCCTCTGTGCCTCTCCCCCCTCTATCCCTCTCCCTCACCCTCTATCCCCCTCCCTCCTCCTCTATCCCTCTCCCTCCCCTTCTATCCCTCTTCCTCCCCTTCTATCCCTCTCCCTCCCCTTCTATCCCTCTCCCTCCCCTTCTATCCCTCTCCCTCCCCTTCTATCCCTCTCCCTCCCCTTCTATCCCTCTCCCCCCCCTCTATCCCTCTCCCTCCACCTCTATCCCCCTCTCTCTCCCCATCCCTCCACCTTTATCCCCTCTCCCTCCCCTCTATCCCTCTCCCCCCCTCTATCCCTCTCCCTCCACCTCTATCCCCCTCTCTCTCCCCATCCCTCCACCTTTATCCCCTCTCCCTCCCCTCTATCCCCTCCCCCGTCTATCTCCCTCCCTCCCTCTCCCTTCTCACCTCTCACCCCCTCTTTCTCTCCCCCCCAAGTCTCTCTCTCTCCCCCTCTTCTCTCCCCCTCTCTTTCTCTCTCTCTCTCTCTCTCTCTCTCTCCGCACACTGAATCAACATTGACACTTACCCGCGAACGACGTACCAAAAGGGTCCCCTGCACTATCTCCTATTCAAACTTACAGCCTTCAAACATGGCCTCATGCTCTGTGCTATTTCCAATCATAATTCAGTATCCTATTTTTAGTTATCTAACCACAGAAAGTTGTTTTTATGACTGGTTTTAAGATTTGTAACCTTTTACGGGGACTTCAATAACATGAGACTCTCAATGGCTCATTTAAACTGGCACTAGTGCCAAATGTCATATCGCATGGTCATGTCATGAATAATGGTGAAACTTAGCTTTAGGTCCTTTATCGTGCGTTACAGAAGCTTTGCCATAGAAGGACATATTTCGTTTTTTTTTATTATTTGTTTTGTTTTGTAACAAAAGATCTTACGTTTTTCCGCCGGCTAACACTGAAATTTCATCTCGCTTAAAGAGTTACGTCATATTTTCCACACGCTTTAGACAGCTGTTGTTAAAATGGTTCTCACTGGATAATAATACCGTGAAGCCAGTTATATGATTGAGTATTGTTTACATTTCTGTGTAAGTGAACAGCCTGGTAGATTAGGGAATCAACATAACAACATTTAGACATCCAAGTCATTGTGTTATCCTCCGGCTGTAGGACACAAAGCGTGAAAGTCTTTGGATTATCTCTGATATTTTGGCTGAATTAGAGAAGTCACGCATGCCATGTCCCTTCGTGAATGGTTGTCCTTAGGTAAATAATTGTAATTATGTGAACAGTTGTCCTGACGTGAACAGTTGTTTTTACGTGAACAGTTGTCCTGACGTGAACAGTTGTCCTGACGTGAACAGTAGTTCTTACGTGAACAGTTGTCCTGACGTGAACAGTTGTTCTTGCGTGAATAGTTGTCCTTTGCGTGAGCAGTTGTCCTTACGTGAGCAGTTGACCTTACGTGAATAGTTGTAATTACATGAACACTTGTCTTTAGGTGAACAGTTGTAATTACATGAACAGTTGTCCTAATGTGAAACCTTGTCCCTATGTGAACAGTTGTTCATATGTGAACTCTTGTCCTTACACGAACAGTTGTCCTTATGTGAACAGTTGTCTTTATGTGAATAGCCAGGGCAGGCTATAATATTAATTATTATAATGATTACTCCTTTGTACGAATCATCGTGATATAGCAGCCACTAAAATAAATCGTACTTCTAAATATTACTATAGAATATTGTAGGGAGAATACGGAAAGTCTTCTTTGAAGCTGTAGTGATATGAAAAGTAAGTAGACTTTTGCAGAAGACGATAGTCTTGGCGTTTTTTGACAACTTCTACATATGGGCAGATGTTTACGTAGGGAAGTGACATGTAATGTTTACATAGATTGTCAAGAATTTCTTATTTCAATGCTGGAAAACTGGCTATAAATTCAATGATTAAAATGCAGCCAAATTTCATTAGTGAGGCCCAAAACGCAGTGAGTCTGGTCTATCTTCCCTCGTTTGTGTGGACTATGAAGCTAAGCGGGACCTTGCGCACTGGTGAGACGGAAACAATTAATCTGTCTTGCTAGTTGATTCAAATGAAGTTCAAGTCTGAGGCAAAACTGAGGTCAAACAGATATGTCTCACTGCTCTATTAGTCTAATAGCGCGTATAAATCTATCATTCTTCCTACGCTTATCTTTACAAACCTACAGGTCGTAACTGGCGATTTGTGGTATTTTCTTGCATCCAGCTTTTGTTGTTGTTTTTATCTGGTGGCAATTGTCATTCTGAAACCCCACCTCTTGGTGATCTCAGCTAACAATGTTCGTGTCATATCGGATATCCTATATAGCTATTGGCTTTGAATAGAATGTATAATGGGTCGTACAATGGGCTGAGTGGAAAAAGACACAAAGAAAGAGAGAGAGAGAGAGAGGGGGGGGGGAGGAGAAAGAGAGAGAGAGAGACAGACAGACAGTCAGACAAACAGACAGACAGAACGGCAGACAGAAGTACAGCAGACAGACAGACAGAGACAGATAGATAGCTAGATAGATAGATAGATAGATAGATAGATAGATAGATAGATAGATAGATAGATAGATAGATAGATAGATAGATAGATAGATAGATAGATAGATAGATAGATAGATAGATAGATAGATGATAGATAGATAGATAGATAGATAGATAGATAGATAGATAGATAGATAGATAGATAGATAGATAGATAGATAGATAGATAGGAAGGAAGGATAGATAGGAAGGATAGATAGGAAGGATAGATAGATAGGATAGATAGATAGGATAGATAGATAGGATAGATAGATAGGATAGATAGATAGGATAGATAGATAGGATAGATAGATAGGATAGATAGATAGGATAGATAGATAGGATAGATAGATAGGATAGATAGATAGGATAGATAGATAGGATAGATAGATAGGATAGATAGATAGGATAGATAGATAGGATAGATAGATAGGATAGATAGATAGGATAGATAGATAGGATAGATAGATAGGATAGATAGATAGGATAGATAGATAGGATAGATAGATAGGATAGATAGATAGGATAGATAGATAGGATAGATAGATAGGATAGATAGATAGGATAGATAGATAGGATAGATAGATAGATAGATAGATAGATAGATAGATAGATAGATAGATAGATAGATAGATAGATAGATAGATAGATAGACAGATAGATAGACAGATAGATAGACAGATAGATAGACAGATAGATAGATAGATAGATAGATAGATAGGCAGATAGACAGTCAGACAGACAGGTAGATATAGATAGATAGATAGACAGACAGACAGACAGACAGACAACAAGCAGGGTAATATTCACTGCTAAATTTTCAAGTCATGAGAATTTATCTAACCTAATCATGATTACTTTATAACCATATCTTTCATTCACTTTAAAAGAGAAATGCTATGTAGCAATCCTGGAGCCTCAGAATAAATGCACATTAGATCTAATCAAGTTTTGCAAGATTATAAAATTGGCTTTTAATCTCGAAAAGCAGGTTTTTCTCCCGGTTCAGAGTGAGATGCTATTTTAATTCTAACAGCAATGAGAAAACTGTGAATAATCTGATGTGGTTTTTTACAGTTTGAGGGGGGGGGGGGAGGGAAGGCGGATGGAGGAATAGATATAGAATAAAATGTGTAACCTAGTCTTAGTTTTATCTGATAAACGAAACGCTTTTGATTATGCGCCAATAAATAGTGTGTTTCCAACATTTATTTTTATACATCTGCTAGACAAATGGTGCTGATGTTTACGGTATCAGTTTGGATGGCAGTCTCTAGCAGTCTGCAGTTGCTTCAGCTGATACTGACACGGGAATACGTTTGCTTGACTGGCGATAAAGATTCGTCAATAAAAAGACGACATCTAAGAGACAATGTTCGTATCAAACCACGTTGATCAGAGCCGGGAAAGTTTGTGATAATTATCATTACAGCAGGAAAGGTTCTGTACTAGTGATCGTTACGCTAATCCATCCACTAGCTGTTTTCAACCTTTTACAAAACAACTTTTGAATATTTTACTAATGTAGCGAAATTTATAAGAAACCATTCCATTCCATTTGTGAAACTTAAGTTGATGCAGCTCTCAATACGAAACATGAAATAAAGTACCCAAATAGACCGTGAAAAGCGCAACATGGCCGCTATCCTGCCGACGCACCGTGAAACCTAAAATCTAACTTTAACTCAAACTCAAAACTTACACGAGGTAAACCCCCCCCCCCCCCGCCCCCTTTCACAAACTCTTCTGCAACGGGTTACAGTATCAGAACAAGGTGGCTTTGTATCGTAAATCTACATACAAAGCGTTTAGTTTCCTTGCATCAGAATTGGCAAAATGAAAGGGTACAGTACTGCACCAATGAATACACCGCGACTGTATCACAATTTCATATGACGCTCGTTCAAACTAGGATTGAACTAACAGGGATGAACGGGTAAATTAAATGCATACTTTAAAACAAATTTTCCCTTTGTTTACCAACTGTAAACGTTCGGCTCCATGACCGTCAAGTTGTTCCAGTTATGACAAAAATGAGAGAAATGAAACATTCAGCGTGGCACGAGTTTGGGTAGGAACTCACGGTATGTTAAACGTTGAGCAAATGGCACGGCTATTTATACACCTTAACTCTTTACTCATACGGTCAAAGCCGGGCTTAAGTTGTCACGCACGAAATTCCAGTGCACATGTTGAGTAAACCAACGAATTACAGGTTCCTCCCAACACTGATGATTTAACTCAAGCGCTCTGACTCTGTATATAGACATTCCATCAAACCTTTCGTAACCCGAGGTTTGACACATCATGATCAGGAAAATCGTCAGTTTAATTCCAGGGCGTAAAAAATAATTATAAATCATGCCAAAATGTTCGCACCTTTCCCAAACAAATGTCTCGTTTTTTTTGCACAGGTAAACAGACGATTGAGACCTGATCAGAAGTTTCAGGACTAAATCTACCCCCCCCCCCCCCCGGTCCCCCGGTCACCTCTCAACCCCCCGCTTAAAAAACAAAACAAAACTGGATTTACCGTCCAGATAATAATTGAATATTATGGTAATAGAAAAAAAAAATATATATATATATATTATACTAAGCTTGTTCTACACTGATTTCTGAATGTCTTGACAGAATTCTCTTCTCTATGGCAGATTTATAGTCACAGGTGTAACATTTCCAGTTGGAAGCTACCTTTGAATATCCTCGCCTTTGTATTATATTTTTTTTTTCTTTTTTAATTTTATTTTGGAAATTTGCCTTAGTGTCATTGCAGTCCATTTACCACTGGAGCAAACACGTTGTCGTCACTGTGCAGCGCCGGTCGGCAATTTTTTTGGGGGGGGGAGGGGGGGGTGGTAGGATAAATTTTATTCAATTCTGCCCATGTAGCGGCCAGTTCGGACTGCTCTTTTCGATTTCCGACTGCCAAGGTATTTCTAACGTGCGCAACGTGCACACGGGCCCTCCGAATTTTTTCGTCCTTATCCGAGAAGACTAGGTGCTCGGTCCTACCTACCATAGGATCAGGGACAGGAAAATATGAGAAAAATCCCCAAATTCCAACATGCCTGCACCGGCCGGGATTCGAACCCCGTACCTTCGGCATGAGAGGCGAGCACCCGGCCTCTAGACCATCGTGTTAATAGTGAAAAGGCATTCTCATTTGGCACGTAACTCTATACATTCAGCCGAATCCAGTTATTTCCAGGAACCACTCTGAAGAAAGTTTAGTGGAGCAAAAGTGAGCTTTGATATCAAAATAATTAAACTTGACAGAATACATTTACACGGTGGTCTAGAGGCGAGGTGCTCACCTCTCATGCCAAATCCCATTCGGTGCAGGCATGTTGGAATTTGGGGATTTTTCTCATATTTTCGTGTCCATGGTCCTATGATAGGTAGGATCGAGCACCTAGTCTTCTCGGATAAGGACGAAAAATTCGGAGGGCCCGCGTGCACGTTTACCTTGGCAGTTGGAAATCGTGAAGAGCAGGCTGAATAAGGCCGCTGCCCGGGCAAAATTCTAAAAAAAAAAAACAAGAAAAAGTGAGGTGTAAAAGCCAAGAACAGCGAACCTCCTAAAAATAATAAAGACCAAAACACAGAATACGTCTACTGACTCTCTCCCCATTCCCAAACCTGTTATCAAAACTGTCCCTAACCCTTTCCTCTGTCCCTAAACCTACAGAATACGTCTACTGACTCTCTCCCCATTCCCAAACCTGTTATCAAAACTGTCCCTAACCCTTTCCTCTGTCCCTAAACCTACAGAATACGTCTACTGACTCTCTCCCCATTCCCAAACCTGTTATCAAAACTGTCCCTAACCCTTTCCTCTGTCCCTAAACCTACAGAATACGTCTACTGACTCTCTCCCCATTCCCAAACCTGTTATCAAAACTGTCCCTAACCCTTTCCTCTGTCCCTAAACCTACAGAATACGTCTACTGACTCTCTCCCCATTCCCAAACCTGTTATCAAAACTGTCCCTAACCCTTTCCTCTGTCCCTAAACCTACCCCACAAATCCAAGTACCCTGACATGGAAATCCTCCCGTCAGCCGATCACTCAAGCTATATTTGTTGAAATTATACATCAAAACACAGAGTGCTTACGACAAAACTGCGGTTTTCTGAGCGTGGTTCCCGAACACCACCGATCAACATAGGTGTGTTCGTGTAGACTTTACTGGTCTCTGCATGCACTTTCTGAGGCCGTTCAGTTTACCGGAGAAGCTGATACACTGGCGAACTTATTGAGTGTCTGAAAGACACAAGAAAACGAGAGGAAGGTGGAAAAAAATTATCACAATATTGAAATTTGTTTGCCTCATTCCAATGTTTGCTCGGCATTCTTTTTTCCTCTGCAGTTTTCGACAGATTTAACTGCCAAGCAGCCATTACGTAACCAACTCTGTAATTGGCTGTGCTAACAGTTTGTTCCTTGCCCCAAGTTTAGCGATTGTCCTGAGATTTGCATGTTGCAAACATTAGAAAACCACGTCTATTAATGGAGTGGCTTTGAAATCTTCTCTCGTCGAGTCATGTGACAGGTGGTCAGTGACCTACACCTAGGCGCGCACGCTAGCCGATTTTGATCGGCCAAACTAGTTGGATAGTGACGTCATTACCCCGCTCTCACTGAAACCAGAGAGTATGCATATATAGAGAGGTTTCACTATTGGTCCATTTGCACTGCGAGACACGGGAGGCGCCGCGAAACAACTGTTAGCATGGAGAGGAAAGTAGGTCGCTGCGGTAAACAATACCCGTTTGTGCATTTCCAAGGGGCGTAAAAACTTACCAACGGCTTTAAATAATTTCAATCAGCCCAAAAATATTGAACAAACCACAGTAAGCAGATATGCACACTATCTTTGATGAAGACGGTCTCTTTCAATTCTTGTTTACCTCAGCGACCTAGTTTCGCGATTTGGCGGAAATGATATCTCTCTATAAATTTATATATACAATACTCTCTGCTGAAACTCAGTGTAGTGACGTCAGTATTCACTAGCCGGCCGATCAAACCTGGCACGTGCACGCCTAAGTTAACTCGCTGTCTTCATGCTCCTGCCTCAACAGTTACTGTCCGTATGTGAAGCATAAATTGTCAAAAGCAACGGGAATAACGGGTTTCAAATTGTCATACCACTGTAGCCACCTGGCGACTTTAGTTCGTGTTTGTCCCATCTCTAGTTTCTGAAAAACTGGAGATCTTTTAGTATACAGAAGAGGTATAACAAATGCATATTTTGACACTTGTTTAAAATGCTTTGTGGCACTTATCAGCTGTTTGACAGTTTCAATTTATTCTAACTCCCTAATTCTAAAGCCGCAAAGGTTTAACGTTGAATTTCTCAGTAGTGCAAAAAGTGGAATTGGAACAAACAAGCACTGAGGTTGCGAACTGTAGCTACCAGTCCTATCATCATTTATGACCATTGGGAGAATCCCACCAACTTCATTGCCAAGAGAGATTCTCGAGGACATGTTCCACAGAAAACACCGTTCTCTGAAACGTCCTGCTATTTTCGGAGCTATTTCCCTTTGCTATTCTCAGAACGAAAATGCAAGTCCAGATGAGCTGTTCTTCACCCCCCCCCCACCCCCCCCCCCCAACGTCTGTTTGGTAAAATCGAGCATTGTGAGGTTTACCTGCGTTGATAGCTTAACAAAATTTGGTGTAAATCTTCACTTCAACCTGCAAACGCTTTTTTATGGGGGGGGGGGGAGGGAGGGGGAGGAGTGGGGGTATTTCGTCGTGATTGGTTCATGTGTCTGTTTACCTTCCGACTAGATCAAATATTTTTCTTCTCTTTCTTTTTTTTTTCTGTAATGTCTGCAGCTTCACAGATTTGCATGTTACTTTCTTCTCTCCTCCTTGTAACGAAACAGATAATCCTGATCTGCCCTCGGTTGATGCCAATTATGCAATATCATTGGAAAAGTGGGGGGGGGGGGGGGAGAAGGGAACGGGCCCTGAGTGTGCTTTTTATTTATTTATTTTTTTACAACAGAATTTCACCTGTGTCATGCTGAACCAAATCGGCACACGCAGCAGGTGGAAATGCGTGCAAGGATTGCAGGTCTTTGGCTTCCTCTCTTCAACATGTTTCGGCTTCAATATGGAGGCAGTTTTTCCTGTTTATACTAGAGATTAAACGCGCATGCACGCACACAACACCGACTGACGCGAGCAGTTACTGCACTCACTCACACAGACTCATTAATAATTATTGTTGTCTCAGTTTGGAAGCAAACTTAGTCGACAGTTCTACCTGGAGAGATATATTTTCAGTACATCCCCACCCAGCATCCTTACGTCAATCCGATGTAGATTATACACGTTTGCACGTAGGTATTACATCGTTCCTACGTAGATCCGCTGGTTACCTCATTGTGCCGACGTCGGTCTGATGTAGGAACCAGACAGTGAGGTTATGTATCAGAGACAAGGCACATGCCTACGTTAGGCCCCTTACGAGTGAATTCATAAAAAATAATGAGTGTAAGCGCCAGAAAATGTTTAGAGTTAGACTTCCCCATCGAGTGGCACTCGAACCCGAAACCTTTCGCTCTTACCACTCAGCCACATCGCCAGGCCAGATACTCTTGCGCATTTATTAAGTTTCATCAAGGCAAATTACCGAGCAGCCAGAAATGAGATTCCCATTCATTAAAGATTTTTGTCAAACGAGACGTTTAGCTGTGGATATTTCATTTCTGGCTTCACATCGCTTCCATCTTTGTCCTAGGGCCCTCAGAAAGGCCGTTATAGCCCTGAAATTGGCTATTTTAGCTCTGTGTAGGGCTGTTAATTTTGCTCTGAAAAATACTGTCCAATTCGTGAGTAAAATCTTTGTTGGGTGGGTGGGTGAGGGGGGGGGGGGCGGGAGGGGAGGAGAATATCATACTAAGCCCGGAACATCACAGCCAGCTGCTGCCACAAAAATGTACACCCAAGAAATAATGGCAGAAGCTGACTGTGTCTGACCAGGACTTAGTATGATAGGGTCTTCCCTGGATATATCAAGAAAATATAGGACAATTAATTGTGGTGTGCATTTCTCGTCTACCAGCAGCTGATTGTGCCGTTCCGGGTGTAGTATGATACCCCCCTTCAAAAAAGCTTAAAATTCGGCATATTTTTTTCTGTTCAGGTGAAATGTGCTTTAAGCAACAAATAACAACAAAAACTGATGAAGGGTACACACACACCTGAGAAAATGAAAATCCCCGAGAAATTTCTCCTTCAAACTATTTTGTCCTGTAAACACAAAACGCCCCTGCCAGCGGCGGCAACCGAACGGCCTTGAGATTTGCCAAACGTTTTAGTTGGAGGGGGGAGGGGGAGGGGGGGGGTGGAGGTGGAAAAAGAAAATAGTAGGAAAGAGGCGTGGAATAATACGCCTTAGCTCAAGCTGTAGGCGCAGAATAAGAAAATATTATTCTGCTCTGACTCCTCGCATTCCACTGTGAAAAATATGAATGTAATGTTATCTAGGTCCACGTGTCAGCCATCACTGCAGATTATTATCTATCCATATAATTCACAAGATAGATAGATAGATAGATAGATAGATAGATAGATAGATAGATAGATAGATAGATAGATAGATAGATAGATAGATAGATAGATAGATAGATAGATAGATAGATAGATAGATAGATAGATAGATAGATAGATAGATAGATAGATAGATAGATAGATAGATAGATAGATAGATAGATAGATAGATAGATAGATAGATAGATAGATAGATAGATAGATAGATAGATAGATAGATAGATAGATAGATAGATAGATAGATAGATAGATAGATAGATAGATAGATAGATAGATAGATAGATAGATAGATAGATAGATAGATAGATAGATAGATAGATAGATAGATAGATAGATAGATAGATAGATAGATAGATAGATAGATAGATAGATAGATAGATAGATAGATAGATAGATAGATAGATAGATAGATAGATAGATAGATAGATAGATAGATAGATAGATAGATAGATAGATAGATAGATAGATAGATAGATAGATAGATAGATAGATAGATAGATAGATAGATAGATAGATAGATAGATAGATAGATAGATAGATAGATAGATAGATAGATAGATAGATAGATAGATAGATAGATAGATAGATAGATAGATAGATAGATAGATAGATAGATAGATAGATAGATAGATAGATAGATAGATAGATAGATAGATAGATAGATAGATAGATAGATAGATAAACAGACAGGCAGAACGGCAGACAGATAGGTAAATAGATAGATAGATAGACAGATAGATCGATAGATAGATAGATAGATAGATAGATAGATAGATAGATAGATAGGCAGATAGACAGTCAGACAGACAGGTAGATATAGATAGATAGATAGACAGACAGACAGACAGACAGACAGACAACAAGCAGGGTAATATTCACTGCTAAATTTTCAAGTCATGAGAATTTATCTAACCTAGTCATGATTACTTTATAACCATTTCTTTCATTCACTTTAAAAGAGAAATGCTATGTAGCAATCCTGGAGCCTCAGAATAAATTTGGGGATTTTTCTCATATTTTCGTGTCCATGGTCCTATGATAGGTAGGATCGAGCACCTAGTCTTCTCGGATAAGGACGAAAAATTCGGAGGGCCCGCGTGCACGTTTACCTTGGCAGTTGGAAATCGTGAAGAGCAGGCTGAATAAGGCCGCTGCCCGGGCAAAATTCTAAAAAAAAAAAAAAAGACAAGAAAAAGTGAGGTGTAAAAGCCAAGAACAGCGAACCTCCTAAAAATAATAAAGACCAAAACACAGAATACGTCTACTGACTCTCTCCCCATTCCCAAACCTGTTATCAAAACTGTCCCTAACCCTTTCCTCTGTCCCTAAACCTACAGAATACGTCTACTGACTCTCTCCCCATTCCCAAATCTGTTATCAAAACTGTCCCTAACCCTTTCCTCTGTCCCTAAACCTACAGAATACGTCTACTGACTCTCTCCCCATTCCCAAACCTGTTATCAAAACTGTCCCTAACCCTTTCCTCTGTCCCTAAACCTACCCCACAACTCCAAGTATCCTGACATGGAAATCCTCCCGTCAGCCGATCACTCAAGCTATATTTGTTGAAATTATACATCAAAACACAGAGTGCTTACGACAAAACTGCGGTTTTCTGAGCGTGGTTCCCGAACACCACCGATCAACATAGGTGTGTTCGTGTAGACTTTACTGGTCTCTGCATGCACTTTCTGAGGCCGTTCAGTTTACCGGAGAAGCTGATACACTGGCGAACTTATTGAGTGTCTGAAAGACACAAGAAAACGAGAGGAAGGTGGAAAAAAATTATCACAATATTGAAATTTGTTTGCCTCATTCCAATGTTTGCTCGGCATTCTTTTTTCCTCTGCAGTTTTCGACAGATTTAACTGCCAAACAGCCATTACGTAACCAACTCTGTAATTGGCTGTGCTAACAGTTTGTTCCTTGCCCCAAGTTTAGCGATTGTCCTGAGATTTGCATGTTGCAAACATTAGAAAACCACGTCTATTAATGGACTGGCTTTGAAATCTTCTCTCGTCGAATCATGTGACAGGTGGTCAGTGACCTACACCTAGGCGCGCACGCTAGCCGATTTTGATCGGCCAAACTAGTTGGATAGTGACGTCATTACCCCGCTCTCACTGAAACCAGAGAGTATGCATATATAGAGAGGTTTCACTATTGGTCCATTTGCACTGCGAGACACGGGAGGCGCCGCGAAACCAGTGTTAGCATGGAGAGGAAAGTACGTCGCTGCGGTAAACAATACCCGTTTGTGCATTTCCAAGGGGCGTAAAAACTTACCAACGGCTTTAAATAATTTCAATCAGCCCAAAAATATTGAACAAACCACAGTAAGCAGATATGCACACTATCTTTGATGAAGACGGTCTCTTTCAATTCTTGTTTACCTCAGCGACCTAGTTTCGCGATTTGGCGGAAATGATATCTCTCTATAAATTTATATATACAATACTCTCTGCTGAAACTCAGTGTAGTGACGTCAGTATTCACTAGCCGGCCGATCAAACCTGGCACGTGCACGCCTAAGTTAACTCGCTGTCTTCATGCTCCTGCCTCAACAGTTACTGTCCGTATGTGAAGCATAAATTGTCAAAAGCAACGGGAATAACGGGTTTCTTTAACATTTTCTCAAATTGTCATACCACTGTAGCCACCTGGCGACTTTAGTTCGTGTTTGTCCCATCTCTAGTTTCTGAAAAACTGGAGATCTTTTAGTATACAGAAGAGGTATAACAAATGCATATTTTGACACTTGTTTAAAATGCTTTGTGGCACTTATCAGCTGTTTGACAGTTTCAATTTATTCTAACTCCCTAATTCTAAAGCCGCAAAGGTTTAACGTTGAATTTCTCAGTAGTGCAAAAAGTGGAATTGGAACAAACAAGCACTGAGGTTGCGAACTGTAGCTACCAGTCCTATCATCATTTATGACCATTGGGAGAATCCCACCAACTTCATTGCCAAGAGAGATTCTCGAGGACATGTTCCACAGAAACCACCGTTCTCTGAAACGTCCTGCTATTTTCGGAGCTATTTCCCTTTGCTATTCTCAGAACGAAAATGCAAGTCCAGATGAGCTGTTCTTCACCCCCCCCCCACCCCCCCCCCCCAACGTCTGTTTGGTAAAATCGAGCATTGTGAGGTTTACCTGCGTTGATAGCTTAACAAAATTTGGTGTAAATCTTCACTTCAACCTGCAAACGCTTTTTTTATGGGGGGGGGGGGGAGGGGGAGGAGTGGGGGTATTTCGTCGTGATTGGTTCATGTGTCTGTTTACCTTCCGACTAGATCAAATATTTTTCTTCTCTTTTTTTTTTTCTGTAATGTCTGCAGCTTCACAGATTTGCATGTTACTTTCTTCTCTCCTCCTTGTAACGAAACAGATAATCCTGATCTGCCCTCGGTTGATGCCAATTATGCAATATCATTGGAAAAGTGGTGGGGGGGGGGGGAGGGGGGAGAGAAGGGAACGGGCCCTGAGTGTGCTTTTTATTTATTTATTTTTTTACAACAGAATTTCACCTGTGTCATGCTGAACCAAATCGGCACACGCAGCAGGTGGAAATGCGTGCAAGGTTGCAGGTCTTTGGCTTCCTCTCTTCAACATGTTTCGGCTTCAATATGGAGGCAGTTTTTCCTGTTTATACTAGAGATTAAACGCGCATGCACGCACACAACACCGACTGACGCGAGCAGTTACTGCACTCACTCACACAGACTCATTAATAATTATTGTTGTCTCAGTTTGGAAGCAAACTTAGTCGACAGTTCTACCTGGAGAGATATATTTTCAGTACATCCCCACCCAGCATCCTTACGTCAATCCGATGTAGATTATACACGTTTGCACGTAGGTATTACATCGTTCCTACGTAGATCCGCTGGTTACCTCATTGTGCCGACGTCGGTCTGATGTAGGAACCAGACAGTGAGGTTATGTATCAGAGACAAGGCACATGCCTACGTTAGGCCCCTTACGAGTGAATTCATAAAAAATAATGAGTGTAAGCGCCAGAAAATGTTTAGAGTTAACTTCCCCATCGAGTGGCACTCGAACCCGAAACCTTTCGCTCTTACCACTCAGCCACATCGCCAGGCCAGATACTCTTGCGCATTTATTAAGTTTCATCAAGGCAAATTACCGAGCAGCCAGAAATGAGATTCCCATTCATTAAAGATTTTTGTCAAACGAGACGTTTAGCTGTGGATATTTCATTTCTGGCTTCACATCGCTTCCATCTTTGTCCTAGGGCCCTCAGAAAGGCCGTTATAGCCCTGAAATTGGCTATTTTAGCTCTGTGTAGGGCTGTTAATTTTGCTCTGAAAAATACTGTCCAATTCGTGAGTAAAATCTTTGTTGGGTGGGTGGGTGAGGGGGGGGGGCGGGAGGGGAGGAGAATATCATACTAAGCCCGGAACATCACAGCCAGCTGCTGCCACAAAAATGTACACCCAAGAAATAATGGCAGAAGCTGACTGTGTCTGACCAGGACTTAGTATGATAGGGTCTTCCCTGGATATATCAAGAAAATATAGGACAATTAATTGTGGTGTGCATTTCTCGTCTACCAGCAGCTGATTGTGCCGTTCCGGGTGTAGTATGATACCCCCCTTCAAAAAAGCTTAAAATTCGGCATATTTTTTTCTGTTCAGGTGAAATGTGCTTTAAGCAACAAATAACAACAAAAACTGATGAAGGGTACACACACACCTGAGAAAATGAAAATCCCCGAGAAATTTCTCCTTCAAACTATTTTGTCCTGTAAACACAAAACGCCCCTGCCAGCGGCGGCAACCGAACGGCCTTGAGATTTGCCAAACGTTTTAGTTGGAGGGGGGAGGGGGAGGGGGGGGGTGGAGGTGGAAAAAGAAAATAGTAGGAAAGAGGCGTGGAATAATACGCCTTAGCTCAAGCTGTAGGCGCAGAATAAGAAAATATTATTCTGCTCTGACTCCTCGCATTCCACTGTGAAAAATATGAATGTAATGTTATCTAGGTCCACGTGTCAGCCATCACTGCAGATTATTATCTATCCATATAATTCACAAGATAGATAGATAGATAGATAGATAGATAGATAGATAGATAGATAGATAGATAGATAGATAGATAGATAGATAGATAGATAGATAGATAGATAGATAGATAGATAGATAGATAGATAGATAGATAGATAGATAGATAGATAGATAGATAGATAGATAGATAGATAGATAGATAGATAGATAGATAGATAGATAGATAGATAGATAGATAGATAGATAGATAGATAGATAGATAGATAGATAGATAGATAGATAGATAGATAGATAGATAGATAGATAGATAGATAGATAGATAGATAGATAGATAGATAGATAGATAGATAGATAGATAGATAGATAGATAGATAGATAGATAGATAGATAGATAGATAGATAGATAGATAGATAGATAGATAGATAGATAGATAGATAGATAGATAGATAGATAGATAGATAGATAGATAGATAGATAGATAGATAGATAGATAGATAGATAGATAGATAGATAGATAGATAGATAGATAGATAGATAGATAGATAGATAGATAGATAGATAGATAGATAGATAGATAGATAGATAGATAGATAGATAGATAGATAGATAGATAGATAGATAGATAGATAGATAGATAGATAGATAGATAGATAGATAGATAGATAGATAGATAGATAGATAGATAGATAGATAGATAGATAGATAGATAGATAGATAGATAGATAGATAGATAGATAGATAGATAGATAGATAGATAGATAGATAGATAGATAGATAGATAGATAGATAGATAGATAGATAGATAGATAGATAGATAGATAGATAGATAGATAGATAGATAGATAGATAGATAGATAGATAGATAGATAGATAGATAGATAGATAGATAGATAGATAGATAGATAGATAGATAGATAGATAGATAGATAGATAGATAGATAGATAGATAGATAGATAGATAGATAGATAGATAGATAGATAGATAGAAAGAATTGAATTCAAAAGTCTTTTTTATTAGGCCACCTGCAGTCACCAAATTTTGCACATACGTTCAAATACCGTGGATGGTGCACTGAAGTTTGTTGTTTTTTTAAATTTGTTTTTCTTCTTTTTTTTTTCCTTTCCGAGTTTGCTTTGTGTCGCTGACTGTTCGCCTCCGATCCCCCTTTTTCACGAACGACTACGGAGGAGAGCACGGCTTTTAACACATCATCTTCCCTGAATGGCATTACGAGACGGGAGAGTGGCAGTTTTTACTCAAACAACAGAAAAAACTAACAATTAGAAAATAATCTCCAGCAAAAGGTTCGTTGAAATCTGGCAAAAGAAATAAAGAAGTTTATTTCTGAATTATGAAAACAGTGAGCCAAGCCGAAGCAAAACCGCCTAGAATTCTAGAGAAATTTCGAGTTTGAAAGTTCTAGTCAACAGAAAATGATGACGTCATTTCAAATCATAAACGTGTGGCACAACATAACGTACACAAACGGACGTTGTCTTGGCATACCATAGCAACGGTACACAAAACTGTTCTACTGTGTATTGTTCCAGATAAATATGGATGCCGTACGAACAATGCAGAACTACAATTGACCAGATCCGGGCACAGATTTCATCTAATTTTATAGCAGACTTTGGTTGTTTGTTTGTTTGAGTATTTGTATTTTGTATTTGTATTTGTATTTGTATTTGTATTTGTATTTGTAGACTTCTTTGATCCCATTTGGGAAATATGCCTTTGTACCATTGCACCCCAGTTATAACTGGAGTAGGCATGTCGTCGCCACAGTGCAGGGCCGGTCGGCGTTGTTGTTGTTGTTTTTTTTTGGGTGCCGGTGATTTTTCTCCAAGTGACCAACTTTCATGTGGCATTCACATCAAATCCACCATTCATATGCATAATATGAAATAGTCACCCCCTCTCCTCCCTCCGTTTTTAAAAATTCTGGACGCATGAACTGAATATTGCAAGGGTTATGCACGCCCACACTCCATATCTTCACTTGCCCACCTTCCCACACCCTTCGCTTTCATGCCTTATCAGAATAAACTACCTGCTGCCCTATGGCGGCAGTGCTCAGTGGACGCAACTGCAGCTCTTTAAAAATTCAAATAGGATATAATTATATCTTAAGCATTTTTTTAAAAATCTACTTGGAAACTTGAAATTAACCCAGAATGCCTCTACAAGAGGCACTACGTATGTTTTGGCAAAATGGGATGTGTGCACAAATAGACGAATTCAGCGTTTTTACTTCTAATTGAAACTCGTATTTTTGCCACTTCTTGAAGATTAATCTGTTATCGTGCGACAGTTTGATAATTAGGGGCGTGATAACGTCTAATTTATAGGGAAACTTGATTTTATTATCATGCATGTTTTGTTTTTTTAATCCTGTGCATGTCATCATCCTGCAGGCAGAGTGAGGAGGGTTGAGTGTGTATGCCTGCGTGAGGGAGGGAAAGGGCAAAAGAGCTCGAGACAGGAGAGAGCGAGAAGGAGAGAAAAACAGAGAAAGGGATTATGGAGAGAGAAAGGGGAGAGAGGGGGATAGAAAGACAGTGAGGGAGGAAGAGATGAGAGAGGGAGAGAGAGTGAGAGAGAAAGGAGGAGGAAGTGTGAGAGATAGTGAGAGAGAGAGAGAGAGGTAGTAGAAGAGAAGAGAAAAGAGAGAGAGAGAGAAGGTGAAAAGAGAACGAGAGAGATGTTGGCGAGAGAGAAAGAAGAGAGATGCTGGAGAGAGAAAGAGGAGAGAGAATGTGTAAGGGAGAGAGAGAGAGAGAGGAGGAGGAGGGGAAGAGAGAGAGAGAGAGACAGAGAAAAGAGAGAGAGAGAGAGAGAGAGAGAGAGGCCGGCAGACAAAATACGAGAAATGTTTACAGGTAAGCCGCTTGTCTCTCATAAAGAATGTAGGGTATGCTGAAAGCGAGATGGGCTTTGAATTCTCAACCAAACAAACTTGCCTGATCCTTTGCGTATATTTTCTCACCTTCTATCCCGTCATGTCTTCAAGGCACTGCTCACCTGTGTTACTCTTGTTCCCCCCCCCCCTCCCCGGTTCATTTCTGGACGTGTTCGGTGCAATCAAAACAACACGGTAGACGTGTTTGCTGCGGCTCAGAATGTTTTTCATAGTTAGAATGTATGAGAGTACGAAAATATGAGAGTTTGGAGCACTAATATCTGGAGGGTGTCATTTTCAGAATTTGTTTTATTAACCCGCGGAACTAACCATTGTCGGCATCATCATCATCACCACCACCACTATCATCATCATCACCATCATCATCATCATCATCATCATCACCATTATCATCATCGTATGCAACAACAACAACAGCAGCAACAAAAGCTGAATGGGATGAGAACCATGACACTAATAAAGCCCCACCGGGATCACAATCTTCATCATTATCCTTACCACCATCACCAGCATCAGACCCACCATTATCATCATCACCACCTCGACTACTACCGCAAAATTACCACCTATGACTTCAGCAACTACGCTAACACACATGAGCACTCAAAGCTCACCAATTGCCCCTAGGGGAAATGTAAAGAACTAGATGGCGTCATGAAATTAAAAGAATGTTGTTTGGAGAGCCTAGACTACTTACAAAGCCAAACAGAGAAAATATCATGTCACAACGATCTGATGGAAGTGCGTGTGTTTGAGAGAGAGAGAGAAGAAAAGAGAGGGAGAATCAGAGAGAGAGAGAGAGAGAGGACAGAGAGAGAAGGAGATAGAGAATGAGGAAAGGTTAAGGAGAAAGAAGGAGGGACCGGGTGAGAGAGAGAAAGGTAGAAGGACGGGGAGAGACAGAAATAGAGAAAGAGAGAGAGATATAAAGAGAGAGGGAGAATGTGGCAAAAAAGAGAAGATGTTTGAGAGAGAGAGAGAGAGAGAGAAGAAAAGAGAGGGAGAATCAGAGAGAGAGAGAGAGAGGACAGAGAGAGAAGGAGATAGAGAATGAGGAAAGGTTAAGGAGAAAGAAGGAGGGACCGGGTGAGAGAGAGAGAAAGGTAGAAAGACGGGGAGAGACAGAAATAGAGAAAGAGAGAGAGATAGAAAGAGAGAGGGAGAGAGAATGAAAGAGAGAGAGAATGTGGCAAAGAAGAGAAAATGGCAGGAAGAATAAAAGATGGTGAACGAGAAGGGATTTGGCGCAGACAAACACAAAAGAAAAACAAGCGAGTAAATGTTTGTGCATGGCGGCATCTTTTGCTTTTGAAAGTGATAAAAGCAAAACAGACAAAAATATTTCAAGGTGTTTGGATTAAGTCAAGCCAGCGATATCCTGACAGGTAAGAATTGTCCAAAAAACCATCAACGATGATTGGCTCTCCCTGATTTTACACACACGCAAACAAAAACAAAAACAAAAAATAACGAAAAAATTATAATGATAGAATTTCCTGTTCGGTTGCTAAGCATTATCTGTAAACAATATTCCTATCTAAATGAGACTAGCAAAAATAAAAAAGCAAAACAAGTGCAAAAAAAAAATATCAGAAAATAATGTTCCAACTATTCCTCCCCCTCTCCTCCCCCTCTCCTCCCCCCCCCCCCCTTTTTTTTTCGGCTCATTCTCTTTCACGTTTTGATTTTCTCCTTGTGAAATCGTTGTAGTTGGCAGTTCGTTCTGGTGTAGGCGGTGTTTGTTCCAGATCCAATCTCTTTCGAGATTGCAGTAGAGGGTCGGTTTAGTACTCGGGAGCATCTTAAAACGTGTGGATCTCATGTAGGAGAGTAATAGTTTTGTTATCAAAGTGAGGGTGCAATAGTGAGTTATACGTTTTCTATGACGAGAGTGAGAGAAAGAGAGAGGGAGATAGAGAGAGAGAGAGAAAGAGAGAAAGAAAGCGAGAGCGGGTCGGAGAGAAAGAGAGAGGGGGAGAGGAAGCAGGAGACAGGGGGAAGAGAGAGGGCACGAGAGAGAAAAAGAGAAAGAGAGAGAGAGAGAGAGAACGAGAAAGAGGGAGGGGGAGAGAGAGTGAAAAGAGAGAGAGAGACAGACAGACAGAGACAGAACGAGAGAGAGAGAAAGAGAGAGAGAGAGTTGGGGAATGAGCGGTACCTGATAGACGGTCCAAGTGAAACAAAATGTATATAATGTATTTAATCAGCGCACTTGCCATTAAAACGTTCAGGATTGTCATAGGGTTAAAAGTTCGTTATATGTTTCATGTGTTTAAGAATTGTATTGTCAATGTACGCTGTTCAACCAAGCATCTAATACAACATAGCACTGAACATATTAATTAACAGTGATAGTAAATTGGCATTCAGCATGGCCATAATTGTATTGATATCCTACACAGTCATTATGTCGGTACTTCATCAGTAAGGATGGTGGAGCAATGTGTCAAGCCGGTCTTGCGTCTGTGTTGTCTCAGTGCGTGAGGTCTCTCTCTCTCTCTCTCTCTCTGCACCAACTGTCTCAAGACAGTCTTGTTACAATCTCACCAGTGCCCGAGGCCCCGTTCTACTCCACAGTCTGCATCTCACACGAAGACCGAAACGAAACCAGTCTTGACTTTGTGAACCACCAGCCTAATGCTTTCTAGAGCATGCTAAAACTAGAGCCAAGTTTCATGATTCTTCAACGCTACAACTGGCATAAAAGATTTATAACAATTGCTGCTTCAGCTATCTCATACACAGCACAACCACCTTTGTGTACTCTAAAAAAAATGCTCTTCAGCGTTCTAACGTACTGCCAAATTGCATTCTCCCGTTTTCTCTTTTAGTCATATCAGCTGACCTGAGCCAGGTCGCTAGGTCAATGTTTGATGAGTTTCATTTGTTAGAAGGCCAAAACTCCACCAAGTAATGTTGAATTCGGACGTTATAAAATCAATAACAATAGTAACAACAGTACTAAGAAGCTTAAATCCATACATGACACTTTATTTTGCATGCGTGTTCAAAAGTTAAACAAAGTGTCAGAACTAACACATGGTTTGTTAAAATATCCACTAAAGCTGGTGTCCTCTATTTTTACTAACCAGTGGCAGAAACAGCTTGCTCCTCATTCCATCTTTAAACAGCTCAGTTATAAAGGTAATAATTTGAGGCGGACGTTTACCTTGGTCATTTCAACTGGATACATATTAATTCATTTTTTTTTATTTTTTTTAATATAGATAGGCTATTTGGTGTCAGAATACTATCCGATTAATTTCTCTGAACTTTTACTTAGTACTGATATGTTTCATCAAAGTGATCGCTTAAAAGGCACTTCTTTTTTTTTTTTTTTTTTTTGTCCAGTGCCATCAACATTCTGTTTGCCTGCTCCAATGGTGATGTGTTCCACAGTCGTTCATCTAAAAAAAAAAAAAACCAAAAAAAAACTTTATCCCAATGTATTGCCACCAATAACGACAACAATAACGACCCGCCCAGTGATGATAAAACTGTAATTATGAATAACGAGCTTTTTCCCATTATCGACAGAGACCATACAATTTGGTACAAAGTGCTCCTAACGGAGCTCCATATTCTCAGAAGCCGATGAAAACATCACATAAGCACTCGTTAGAAGCTGAAAGTTAAACCACACTACTACAGTATGGTGCCCGAGGCATCGAAGTTCTGAAGTATAACATAATACCCCACTTATATGGAGATTAAAACTAGTTATAACTTTAACCACACTAGTTTCATCTGGGTTCATCTGGTAAGAAAGACGCACGAAGGTTTCCAAATCCCAATGCGGTCATTAGAGTGCGAGACGATGTCCTGCGGCAGATCACTACATGTTGTGGTTTTATCTTCAGCTATCTTCATGCACTCACTCTCAGTGAGCTCTGAGCGCACCAAGGTGAGCACGACTAGACCAGGTTACACCCTTTCTTCCAAATTAGGCAGGGGCGCCTGCGCACAGCACTCAGCAGCCAACACGAGAGCGCGTGCGATGTGACTCGCTTCTTCTTCGTTTTTTTTCCCCAGGTGTTTCAGTTCTGGCGGTTCAGAGGTTTGAGCTCACCCGTATTCGGCATAGTCAGATCTGTGGTCTTCGGTAAAATCTTCCTCTGATTCAGTGGTAGAAATATCACTTCTTGTAACTGTGAGTGTATTTGATGTGTGTATGTCACGGCAGGATCGTAGCCGTGTCAAAGAATAAAAGGGGGTGCCGGGGTGCTCCCCAAACTCTAGACATACCACCCATTCCAAACTTGAACAGTGCTGACTGTTGGCAGGCACAGGACCCCCTGACCTATCTCCTAGTCCTGGCAGGGCAGGGGGCTGGCTGTGTGCGGGGGTGGCAGCCTGACGGACCTGGGTGGAGGGGAATGACCTGGAAAATTGGAGAGGGGGAGAGGAGAGGGAGCCAAGAAGTATGTATTTTTGAGAACTTTCAAATGAGACGGTGGTTGTTCGAGATTCACCACCTCCTTTGACTTGACTCCCTCCGGGGAGGGGGGGGGGTGGAGGCAAATAATTTCAATGTCAGGTGTTGAACAAATGAGACTATTTGCTTGTGAGATCTGTTTTCACGACCTGAAATTAGTCTTGATGAGCAGGAAATGAATGTCTCACTAATTACACTAATACACAGTGACTTTTGGCTCGCCGACATTACGCGGACGTCCAGACATTTGAATGAACAAGCAAATTAAAAACTGAGCAAAGTCACATGGGTAAGTTTGCAGAGGTATTTCTGTCAGTTTTCAAACTGCTGATGTCTTTACACGTTACAGGTCATTTGCCCCCCGCCCCCCCCCCCCCACCCCTACCCCTACCATCATTTTATCACCTCATAAAAATGTTCGCCTCCTATCATTAAGGGTCCAAATTTCCCTCTCACATTCTTTCGACCTTACCATTTATTTCATTCTTTTGGAAAGAGTCGTACAAGTAGTTACGTCTGTGTACGACAAACGCATATAATTATGAGATGACACTTTCACTCAGGAAAGAGAATGCGAAGATCAGTGATACGTAAAGTATCACGCAGATTTCCATACACTGTAGGTGTGATTCCGTGCACTTGTTCGTGAATGCAAGGCAAAAACATTGGAAAAGAGAGCAGGAAAGATATGTCAAAAGGATAGGAAAAACGTGAATCTGCACACAATCAAACCTCCCGCCTAGTTTTCTAATTAAAATCAAATCAACGACAACAATGATTTTCATTGAGTTTGAAAACGACATCAAGTTGTTAAGTACACATTTGTCACAGTTATTTTTAGCCTTTGCCCTGCCCACGCCAGACTTGATAGAAACCTCAAACACAGACAACAGAGTTTTTGACGGGTCTAGCATTTAATCTGCTTGTCTGGTTAGAGCGTAACAAAAGATCCGGTGTGTTTTATAAGAAAGTCTCTCTGTTTTATTGGCCTGGGGAAATAATATGATTAAGAGAGAAAAAAAAGTCCTTTAACAGGGTCAGTAATTCTGATTCCCTCCCCGCTGCCTGCAGAAAGCTGTGACGCCCACTAGAGCTATTTGGTTAAGCCGTATACACGTTGTGTGTGAGAGACTTTATCACAAGCGCATGCCAAGATAGATAATTCAGCCACTCACGAGGAAGAATATGTTTCTGCTACGCTGGAACCTCCCCCCTCACCTCCCCCTTCCCTCCATCCATCACCTTCTCTGCCGTCGACAGTGACGGGATTCATCCGAATTTTACCTTCCTGAGGTGTTCCCTGGACTCTCTCTGGGTGAGTGCGGACTACGTCATCACTTTCTGAGCTGTTTGTGTGTACCCGATGTTTATCACTGGAGCTAGTGCCGGGTGTCAGATCTGCAGCGGCGACCACCGGATACCAACGACGCCATCAGCACATCTGCTTCTTGTACCAATACAGCTAAACGTCAGTGATTATAATTGAGTGTGTGCGGGTTTTCTTTTTGAAATTAATTCACAGTTTTACAATCTGACGTGCGTGTGTGTGTTAATATTTCAGTTTTAACTCACGATTGGAGTTTATTTGCATCATTTTTGGTTTTTCCAGCACCTGTACGGTACGTGAGTATCTACGCGTATTCCTTCAGTGCCATGCTCCAGGTGAGCCGGCTATCTTTCTTTAGTTACACGTGCTCACAATTAACCATAACTCACTCTAACCAGATTCTAGTGCCTCAATTATTTTGATTTCATTTTCGAAAAATCTGGAATGTTCGTGAATTTTTCCTCCTACATCGCATCCCACTTCTGCCTAATCAGTATATCAGCTGTCACCGTCGATACGAATATAAGACGTAACTGTATTGTTGTTGACATCAGTATAATACACAACAATATGAATTTATAATATATGGTAATTATTGCTGTTCTGGCTTCAGTTTAATTATCGAGATAAATACATATTTAGATAGGTCTATATCGGTCGTTGCTGCCACCACAACTTATCATGGTCTGAAAGGTACCATCTATGTGCTCTGTATTGTCAATCGGACAATGATTTTTTAAGTCGGCATTTTTAAATGATCTGAGAAATGCTTTGCGACTTTTTTCCCTTACTTTTTTTATTACCTAACTACACAACAAGTAATAAATAAAATGTACGTCCAAGAAATAGCCTCTACCGATCAGTGTCCAGTCAAACTCTGTGCCCCCCCGGCTCCCACATACCTCATTTTAGCCCCTAAAGTCCAGAGATGTGAAAAAAATCTTTCAGATTGAGAACCGACGTCAGTGAGTCGTAATGATGACATTCGAAAGAATTGTCTCCTGTAACTGGTTTTCTTAGCAGCCAGATTGATAATTTCAATTAATGTTGCAATTGTGATAGACCTGGATTTGTCTCAGGGTAGAGAAATTCAAACTGCCAAAATCAGAAGAAATGGAAAGTGACGCAAATGTTCAAAACTTGAGAGCTTGTAGTGAAACTGCCACTATTTTTCACTGTTTTGCAAAGAGCGGCTTTTGATTACCCTTGTTCGGAGTGGGCAAACATGTGAGAAGATTTATACAAGCCGCTGACACTCACTCTCCGGCGTTCATTTGTTGTGAACATATTAAGTGGACCGTACTTTGAGAGTCCGGATTAAAGTTAGGGTCTACAGATAACAACTTCAAGAATGGGAGCAAAAGTAAAAATTATGGAAATTGTCACAGATGTTGTGACATAATTATACTGTACTGTCGCAAAAATCTGTCTCATTGTCACACACACACACACACACAAGCACACACACACACACACACACACACATACACATACACATACACAAATGTGATCTTCCTTTATTAGGGAAATTGTGTTGCAATTTGATCTCTTCAATGGACCCTCAAACAAACAAGGGATGTAATTATTTCTGTCAAAACCTTTATCAGTTCAGCATTTTTAAGAATTTAGAAAATCGCAGTTCTAACTGCAGAATGAATGAAAAAAGACACCGTGAATTAATCTACTTTTCTGATATTCGCTTTAGAAAAGTTGAACCCATAATTTGGAAAGTTTATTATGGAAATTCTTTGCTAGACGTTCAGCATTAGTTTATGAAATCCTTGCGAAGGCCTCAGTATTGATTGTCGAGTAGCTTACACAACAAAGACGCGGATAAGTATCCGTTAATGCTGCATCTGAAATAAATATGTTTAAATGCTTCAGTAAGTCCACAATCCTCTGCGATCGTCCGACATTTTGATAGTTTTTGATACTTGACTAATCTGTTTTAAGATATACCTGAAGCAGCGGACCTGCAGCTGTGTAACTAATACTCTGATTTGTAAAAACAAGCTGAAGCCCACCGTCCTAACTTTTACACCTCTGCGCATTTTCTGGTGTGCTTTGCCATTCATGTACAGTACAGAAAGCGTTTCGTTGCCAAAAGATAGAGAATGAAGGGGGGAAAAAATAGAGCAAGGTAAGCAGAAAGCACACCCCGCATACCTGTCTCAGCCGGCCCGGCATCACGCTGTTATCTCTTATGCTCTCTTTGCATGCCTGAAAGACGTGCTCACACACATAGTGCTGTTTTGGAAGACGTTTACGTCCAAAATTACATTCACCATTGTTTCCAGTGTAGGATTAGCTAATCTTTAAATATTTCCCAAATTATTGTATTTATCCACTGAAATGCTATCATTCCTTGATCAAGGGAAAGTCTGTTCATCACGCTGTTATCTCTTATGCTCTCTTTGCGTGTTTGAATGACGTACTCACACACACAGTGCTGTTTTGGAAGACATTTACGTCCAAAATAACTTTCACCATTGTTTCATACAGTCTCGCTATTTCCTTCAGCAGTCGTGTAGTATACTCGAATTTATCGTCCAAGTGGCAGAAGAAGTAGACACCTCATTTGTGTCCAGTCATTATTAAAGTTCCATGAGGTAAATATGGACTTTCTTCGGGACAAGGAATGGCAGTATTTCAGTGGATGAATACAGTAACTCGGGAAATATTTAGAGTTTTGCTAATCCCAGACTTTTCCGTCCTTATGGTGTAGTGGCAAGGTCCTTGCCTCTCATGCTGACGTACCGGGGTTTGATTCCCGGTCCTTGCGGGCATGATAGAATTTTGGGGGGAAATTCCTGTCCCATTGAAGGTAGGATCGATCACCTAGTCTTCTCGGATAAGGACGCAAAACTCGGAAGGCCTGTGTACATGTTGCGCACGTTAAAGATACCTTGGCAGTAGGAAATCGAGAAGAGTAGGCCGAACAAGGCCGCTGCCTGGGCAAAATTTAAAAAGGAAAAATCCCTACCACAGAAACACACAAAAACATTAACAAGAAACATAAAAACAAGAAAATTGGGGTGTGAATGTCAAGAGCAGTGAACCTTCTAAAAATAAATACATAAAACCAAATAAGGTGAGGTGACTGTCAGTACTGTGACACAAATGTGGGTGATATAGACTATCACTGCCAAGACTTTCTTGTATCAGATCTGAGGCCGGGAAAGTCGGTGTGACTCGCTGTGTAGCCATTGCTGCTGCTGCAATAATTCATTGCCTCTGGCTCTGTTACCATTATTATTTATTTTATTTATTACCGATAACCACAATCACTTCTGGCACCGCTAGATTCTGTTGCATAGCCTGTGTGTGTGCCTTGTTTTTTTCTGTTTCCTTGGCAACCGCCATGGCATCTATAACCTCGACTTTTGCTGTTGTGACACGATCGTCAACAGATCTGCTGGCAAAACGTTGTCTACTTTTCTCTTTCTTAATCTTCTCCATTTCCTCTTTTTCTATTTCAAAAAACTTCAGCTGTGAGTGGAAATGGCTTGATTTAAGTGCATTTCGCCAATTACACCACAAAACACGCTCTCTCTCTCTTTCATTGTCTCTCCCCCCCCCCTCTCTCTCTCTCTCTGTCTCTCCCTCTCTCTCTCTCTCCTCTCTCTCACTGATTCTCCCTCTCTCTCACTCTCTGCCCATTTTTTTTTCTCTCTCTCTCCCTCCCCTCCCTCTCTGCCCCCTCTCTCCCTCTTTCCCTCTCTGTCTCTCTCTCTCTCTCTCCCTCTTCCCCCTCCCTCTGTCTGTCTGTCTGTCTGTCTCTCTCTCCTCCCCCTTTTTCTCCCCCTCATCCCCCTGATGTTTTGAACCTGGGAGTGGACCTTCTGCAATCCAGCGGGTGCAGCACAAGAAAAAAAAAAAGCCGAAAAAAGCAGATAGACTTGGACGTGTCTCATTACGGATGGAGTATTTAGAGATCATACTAAGTAGAGAACTTCCTACTGCATTAGTGAAACACCTTGTTAACACGCGGATGTGGGTGGCCGTTCTATGTGGTTTCGGTGCAGTTTAAATTATTGTGGAATTTTTAAAGGTAGGAAAGACTTGGACGGATGCCAGTTGGGAAAGCACGGTTTCGTGATTTGTACTGTAGCAGAATCTAAACCTTTTTGGTTAGTCCAAACAAAGCAGTCTGAAAAAGGACCCATTTCCTACTGTTTCTGTGTTGCCAAGATCGAAGAAACTGAAAGCAAGAAAACCGAACACTCCTGGATCGATGTAGTTTTATAAAAAAATTTAAAAAAAATTATACGAGATCCAATAAGACGAAACAGCTAGAGCATTTAGCGTGCAAAGATTTTACACTGCCTCATAATACGGGCAATAGTAGAGAACAAGCTTTGGGGGAATCCCAGCTAGTTAGTTGAATGTAGGTCAACCAATAAGGGTGGTGAGTGGAGAAGGTGAGGCAAACAACTGGCCATGAGTAAAGCTCAGACTACTCATATCAACTGACTAGTGAGTGCGAAATGCATTGTTTGTCTCATTTAAGAGCAAGGTTAAGGTCACAGAATTTGGGCATTTTTGGTAAAGTTGGTGAAGCCTATTGCGAGGATATCATGAACAGTGCCATGCTTTACACAGCCAGGGCAAAAATACTGAATTTTTGTTCATGCTTCAGCTGTCGCTGTAGGCCTTGACTGAAGTCACTTTTTTTGTAATTATAGATCTGACTCCAACCGCTACAGGAAAACTCTGGCTTTTTTTTAAAAATCGCAGTAACTGTAACAAATCTGCATTATTAATGTATCATTATACAAGCTCAAAAGCCGCGCCCCACGGAGAACCCCCAACCACTGCCCCGCCCGTCACTTTCTATCCTCTCTACATAGTATTCCCCGAGATACCCCCCCCTCCCACCCACTCACCTGTGTTTTAATTTTAGCCACAAGCACGGTGTATAGTTTAAATCAGCCGATAATTGTGACCTACATACGTCAGGAAGTGCTCACACCACGGGTCAGGTGCTCATGAAAAAAGGGATGGGGGGGGGGGGGGAGGGGGGCGAGCAGTCAGCGACACAAAGCAAACTAAAAAAAAAAAAAAACAATCAAAATATCCAAACTTCGATACACTCTCCACGGTATTTGAAAGCTCCATGCAAAAGTTGGCTCTTGTCGGCGGCCTAATAAAAAAGCCTTTTGCGTTCAAAGGTCGAGAATAATTATGTGAATTATATACACACAGATTTGAAGCAAGCATTCTTTTCATGCATTGTGCTATAGGCCATATCTCTGATCAGCACACAAACTGTGTGCACGATTTTTTTTTTCAGAGGCGCGAAGAAGGGTGTATCTCATCTTGTTGAATCTAATATCTTTGGTCATACTTAAGCTAAGTTTGGCGACATCGTGTTCAGTTCGTCAAGACTAGGCACTTTTTCTTCACCGGTTCTCAATTCCTCCTTATGACGTAATCAGACCTTGATATACAAACCACAAAACTACACAGACACACCCTCGTGTCCGGGCCACAGAGCCACTTCATGCCAGCTTACTCATTCTTCCTTGTTATGGTCATACACCAACTAGGACACGCCCTTACAGATAGGACGGTCCTGGTAATCAGACACACACGCACACATATGTCCGCCCCTGGATTGTAACACCAGATGATATTCATAAGCATGTCTGAGAGTATTATTATACACGTAGAGCGTTTTGCGCGCCTATCTTTTGCTGTATCTGTCTAATGCATTAAATGTTTTTCTTTTTTTTTTTTGTTTCTTTATTTTGTTCTTTCCGCTGGTCATAGTTTTCCATTTTCATGTCTCCAAATAAGAAATGTCTGTGCTCTTGTGCTAGTGCATGTCCCCACTGAAGTGCGTGGCCGCTCTCTCTCGTGTAGAGCCGGGCAAGACACTCAGCTGTCAATTTGAGTAGGTTTAGAATCGCTTCTGGGCAGTGGCTGCTGTAGTTAATTCTAATCCCAAATCTTACTCTGCCTTCACTTCTTGTAATACTACCCCGGAGGGTAGAGGTAGTTGGAACCTTGGGGGGGGGGGGGGTGAGCCCCAGTTTCTAGTCATAGCCGGCATTATATGTGAGTCTTTGTCGGGATGCCAGACCCAGTAGTGACGTACACAATTGGAGAACAAAATAGTGCGCAAAAGACGTTGGAACATAAAGTGCCCAAAGGATGTTACAAAATAACTCTGCGACAAATGAATACTTCTAACAACCGGTAATCATTTACCTAAGCCGTATAAATCTTGGGGAAAGAATTGTCCACTAAACCGAGACAGATCGGTGTCACAAAAAAAGCTGTTTTTTTATTTACTCCTCATTTCCAAATGTTTACAATCGATCCTTGTAATTTTTAAATGCTGCAAAGTCCGACTTTTGTCTTTAATTCCAGCTTGTCTCCCTCCCCCCCCCCCCCCCCGGCCACCCTTCCCCGTCTCTCTGTGTGGCTGGGTCATTTTGCACAATTTCTTTCATTGACAATTTTACAACAAAGATCATGTTGCGCTAAGATCCGTGAACTATCTGGTAACCCGAAGTGGAGACGCTTGGCTCCTGTGGTTTGTGTCAGTGCTAATGAGATCTCAACTCGTAATACAATGTCAGGCTGTTCTTTGTGTATGGGATATTGTGTGTGTATGTGTATGTGTGTGAGTGTGTGTGAGAGAAGGAAAGAGAGCGAGAGCGAGAAGGGGCGGTGAAAGGGGAGCAGTATAGGAACAACTAACGGTACTGTATGCACTGTAACAAAGCAAGCGAAAGTTCTCGACCTGCTAAATATGTAGAAACAGGATCCGCAACAACAGCCTGCCCGAATTAGAAATTCTCGCGGCACGTCTACCTAGCAGTATCGAATCATTGTCCAACGTTGATTACTGATTCTACACAGTGCCTTTGTTTCAGTGGGGAAAAAATGCCTTTCATTTTGTGTTAAGCCAAACCTGGCTGTACCTTGTTACACAACAAATGAATGATCCAGTTGAATAATAGTCCACCAGTTCTCACCTCTCTGGTAGAAGGCAACATAATTGCCCTCAATCTCTTTATCTCTCTTTTCATTTCTGTCCTTTTTTGTCTCATGTCCTCCCATCCAGGCCCGTCCTTTCCTTCTTCCTCTCTTCTAGTTTCTCTTCCTTCCCGCTCTTAGTGTACCTGCTTGAAGTCTTTCTTGAAATATTAACACTAAACTTGACGACAATGTTTTGGCACTGCAATGTGGCGATTGCTTCGTGCGAGAGATGCCCCAAGTACTTCAAGAATACTTCAATGACCTTTTGATTTGAGTTCAATACTTTGTTGGAAATGTTTGGTTCAGAACCACTACTGCCTACAGCGTGGAATAAAAGTAACAATGAGAACAGAAAAGGCGGCTGTGATGTCTAATTATACTAAAGTGGACGTTCGTTAACGGGGGCGTCACATACCGTCATGCATGTTCCGCTACACAAACTGAAGTGACGTTAATCACATGTCACTTCTCTGCTTCTTCTGCGTTTCCCCATTTGCTACTCAACAGAAAGTCTGGAAGGATCAGGTCTTTCTCATCAGGGCCGGCTGGTTTTTAGCCACGGTTTCGTAGAAATTTGTGCCTCTGCCGTTCAGATCCCTGCTTTCGCTGTGTGTGTAAATTTAGAAAGGAAGTCACTCGAGGTCAAATTTCGCAAATGTGACCATCTTGCGGTACCATACTCAAGAATTCCACTGTGTGCTGGCCCATTCTTTCATTTACAGGAGAGGTAGGTGAATGTAGGCCAATGTTTTAGGCAAGGGTGATGCGAGTAAAACGGAAAGTTGTGGAATCCAAGCACGAAGTTGTGAACTGGAAACCACATTCAATTACATAGAGACAAAACAACCGTGAGATTTAGATGGACGCTACCAGTTACAAGAACATAGTACTAATTTCTCTCTATCCTGAATCCAAAAACACGGCATTTCCATCAGGCCTAGTCACCAGGCGCACCTGAAATCACTTTTTACCTTCCACATTCACGACATAGCTATTTCTGCTAAAAAATATGGTGAACCTTTAAACTTTGTGAATCTAGGCTCAAAGATAAGATTAGGGTACAGTGCACTTCTTTAACCTTGTCTTCATAATTTGTTCTGTGCTATCAACTTGAGAGAGTTTACTCGCTGCCTTTGCACAGATTTGCACATGAAACGGAAAAGCCGAGCGGGATCTCTTGATAAATTAGATGAACCTTTATGAAACTCAGAGATCAGGCAGTGAGTGAGTCAGTCAGGGCACTCCAGGTTTATTTTACATGTCGCCCTGGGTTTTCTGTTTATCTGATGTCGTGAGTTTCCTACCCCCCTCCCTCTCCCACCCCCACCCCCTCCTCCGCTAGGTCGATCTAAAACTGAGTCATGATCAGATATAGACCTCAGGCCTGGAAATCTGACACTGCCCATGAAGATCACGTCAGATGGTTTGAGTTTAAGTTTGGGTTAAAGAAGGCGTCGTTGGCACGATAATGGCCACTTTGCGCTTTGTCTTCGTTATACACGTCTTTTGATTTGTTTTCAGAGTTCAGATTCTTTTTAAATAAGATCAAATAAAATTGAAATTAAAAATCTCACTGGAAAAGGACTATAATGTAAAGTATGTCTATCTGTAATATGGATACGTAGATATTCGTCTTAGGGTATGTTGGTTTATTTGTTTATAGAAATGGCTATTCTGGCCAAACGGTGATTCTAATCCCAAAAGCGAAGTTCTTCCAAAGGGACAGTAAGTTATCCTTATGCGTTAGGACCATAGGGTTTTAGGGTCAGGATTGGGGTAGAGTTGTTTAGGTTGATGGCTGGAAATAACTTCTTTTTTATGGGACGGCGGTCTCCACTGAAGCACATGCATCACACTGCAGTTTCGCTTTTTCTCTGCATCAACTTGGACAACATAACCCTAACTTTAAGCCAAAGGCATAAGAACGACTCATGTTCCCACCGAAACACTTCCATCCCAAAATGTGATTCTGGCCAGGTACTGGAATGATAGCACATTTTTTAAAAAATTACTTTTTCTTACTTTTTAAAAATTGCAATTAGGCCTAGTCAGTTGAAGGAGGTTTCAGATTGTTATTGTAAAATTGTCACAGACCCTAAAACTATTGCAATGTCTAGTCATGGGTGTCTGAATGATTGCAGTCTTGGGAAAGAGACCATGACGGTAGTACTCAACTATCGGAAATCTGATTGGTCAAAAGTGTCCGGGCTAGGAATTTTTTTTTTCGTTCGTTTTGGCTATAAACTCAGATAGACAATTTAAAGTAACATGGATAGACATGAGCGAAAGTCATCGGTAGACAGACGAACAGACGTAGAACTATTCAACGACATTTACTTAGGTTGGGACGTTACTAAACGGAAGAGCACTGTACCTTGAAGTGGAGACCTGCCCTTTTGGAAGAGGTATCAAAGAATATAATTCCGTGTAGATGTGAGTGTGGTCTATATTGAGAGTACATAATAAGATGTTGAGTTATTGCAAAGGTAATCATTATGATCGCTACAAATGGCTAGAGGAAAGGTGAGAATCCAGGTGGTCATTACACGGAGAAACAGATGTGGACATCGAGGTCAAGTGACGTCATAATTATACCTCATCTACCCCCATTTTGGAGGGCCCATACCCATAACCCTGTGATCATTAATGCTAACCAGTGTAGGTCTGTGTGTGAAATACCTATGCCATGTGGTGTATCCGGTCTCTTGTACATGGGATCTTCCATCTTGATCTAGTCATCTCATGAATACAAAGTTATTTTACAACATTAGTATTGCATGTAATTACTTTAAGATGTCTAAAAACAAAGGACCCTCGCCTCCCCCGACAGGTTTTGGTGGTAAAAGTGAATTATTGAAATTGAAATTGAAATTAATAGATTAAGATTTATCCATATCATCCCCCCCCCCCCCCCGCACCAGCAACAACTAAATTTATTATTATTCATTATTAAATATATTGTTATTAATAAATATTCAAATATTATTTGAATTGTATGTTTGTGAACTGATGTGAGTTGTGAACTGCTGTGAGTTGTGAACTGTTGTGAGTTGTGAACTGCGCCTAAACAGGCTGCGTTACAATTTGCTCTGAGATAGAGAAAGAGAGTGAGTGAGACAGGGAGAGAGAAAGAAGCAGTGCAGTGTGTTCAGCGCCTCGCAGGCAGCTCCATTCTGCTCTGTGGTTGACATGAGATTGTGTGCATATTATGTACAATTAGAATGTGGGAGTGAATGCGTTTGTAAAGTAGCAAATAAGTTCTGTAAAGCGCTTAGAGCCTGTGAAACAGGGTTAGGCGCTATATAAATGCCATTTATTATTATTATTATTATTACATGGTCCTGGGGTAAAGAATTATTCTGCTTCCTAATGTGACGTGTTGTACTTGGAGAAGGGAGGACGGATGCTTGAGTGAAATTCGCGATGGCACGCTCGTCGTCATTAGAATCTCCGAACGGCCACAGCCATTAGTATCATCGCTGTCATCATCATCACCACCACCACCATCACCACTACCATCATCATCATCATCATCATCATCATCACCACCACCACCATCACCACTACCATCATCATCATCATCATCACCACCACCATCATCACCACTACCATCACCACTACCATCATCATCATCATCATCATCACCACCACCATCACAACTACCATCATCATCATCATCATCATCACCACCACCATCACCACTACCATCATCATCATCATCATCATCACCACCACCATCACCACTACCATCATCATCATCATCACCACCACCACCACCATCACCACTACCATCATCATCATCATCATCACCACCACCACCACCATCACCACTACCATCATCATCATCATCATCATCATCACCACCACCATCACCACCACCATCATCATCATCATCACCACCACCATCACCACTACCATCATCATCATCATCATCATCACCACCACCATCACCACTACCATCATCATCATCATCACCACCACCACCACCATCACCACTACCATCATCATCATCATCATCATCATCATCACCACCACCACCACCATCACCACTACCATCATCATCATCATCATCATCACCACCACCATCATCACCACTACCATCACCACTACCATCATCATCATCATCATCATCATCACCACCACCATCACCACTACCATCATCATCATCATCATCATCACCACCACCACCACTACCATCACCACTACCATCATCATCATCATCATCATCACCACCACCATCACCACTACCATCATCATCATCATCATCATCACCACCATCATCAACACCACCATCACCACTACCATCATCATCATCATCATCATCACCACCACTACCATCATCATCATCATCATCATCATCATCACCATCATCATCACCACCATCACCACCATGACCACTACCATCATCATCATCACCATAATCCCTATCCTCATCGCCATCATCATCATCATCATCATCATCATCATCATCATCATCATCATCAGTCCCATCATCACTGTTGACAGAGACCACACTGAAAGCGAAGTTAACGATAGATAATGTCAATAAAATATCCATCTCAAATCTCATGGAACATTCCCGATTTCCTCTGCTAGGCCAGTGCACGCGTAGGTTTTCTCTAACGCCAGGTACAGCATCACCTCACAAGCATGTGTGTGCACATTTTCTCCCTCCTACCTGCTCACCCACGGCTTTACGGTTGACTTACCGCGTAAATTGCCAGCATAGTTATTAGTAAGCTTCTCCTTGTGAGCATGGTTTACCTGAGCGTTCAGCATTGTCTGTATCAGTGGTTCTCAACCTTTCTCAGGCAATCTCCCCAGTAGGCTTCAAATTCTCTTTCATCCCACCCCCGACCCCACCCCACCCCGCTAAACCCCTACTCAAATCCAACAGATACATTACACAAAAAGACAGGCTACACACAAATTACGATGGTTAAGTTTTTCAAAGCTTTATTTCAATGACAATATGCGTGTTGATGATCCATTATTAAGCAGGGAATGCCCTAGATCAAATAGGCCTTTTCTGTCCAAAAAAAACCCTAACAAAACCAACATAAAACTCATCTCTATGCTTGCTGCTGAACAAGACAGTGGCTGCCCTGTATTTGCTCTCAAATCATCCTCCATTCATGTCTTCGCACCTATCATCGCTGTTGCCCCCTTGTCCCCCTTTTCTGCGTTTTGCCCCCCCCCCCCCCATATCAAAATCACCCCCGGGGGGGGGGCGATATCGCCCACGTTGAGAACCAGTGGTCTATGCATTGCATTACTCCACCATTTGGCAGTGTTTCACCTACGAAAGTAGCCCAGTGCGCAGCGCATCATGTATCCATTAGGCTTCTGAGGCTCTGGGGAAAAGTTGTACAATGTATTATGTCAATGTGCTTACCAGCATCTTTCTTTGTAGGTATATGAAGAATCCGGAACAGACAAAAGCACTACAGTGCTAGGTACTGGCTATTGGCGCTAGATCTGCTACAAATATGTCGATGGTCGCTGGTTTTGACAAGTTGATGCAGATGCTAAATTCTTGCCGCGGTACTCTTACAAAAACCCGTGGTCTAGCTGCATTTTCCCCGCATGCTTTGATTGCACGAAACTAACGAGGCACTATGCTTGCAGATCCATGAAACAATTGAAGGGTCCAATGGAAAAACGGGTTTAGTCACAGATTTCTTGTTTAGGAAACCTGAGTTTTTAACTTTGACTGAGCTCTTTCTTTCATAGACTATGTTATTTTTAGATGACAATTTAGAGGACTGAGCCCATTTCTGTCAAAGATACTGAAGTAGGTTGTACAGTGAAATATTAGCTTGGGCTATTGGCCAACAGCCCATAATTTCTACATTGTGACTTAGCCTGTTTTTCCCGTGGACTGTTCAATTGTTTTCTGACAGTGACCCTAAGCACGTCTTGTCCTTTCTGAAAGAGGCCAAGATTTACAACTTGATTTAAAAACATTAAACTTTTATACGCATTGGCTAAACTCTTTTCAGATCTATACAAAACAATTTTTGAGGATTTTACCAGTGTAACAAAAATTCATACAGAGCTTTTTAATTCTACTTATGAAATTTAGATTGATGAAGCTCTGCATGCCAAACCCAAATATAATACCCAAATAGACCGTGAAAGACACAAAGTGGCCGTTGTAGTGCCGACGCACCCTAAACTCAAACTCAAAATTTGAACTCTGTGTGAACTACTTTTCTGGTACATCTTTATATTTCAGGTCTTTATTTAAGGAGATTTCGCTGTCCTTGGCATTTACACCTCACTTTTCTGGTACATCTTTATATTTCAGGTCTTTATTTAAGGAGGTTTCGCTGTCCTTGGCATTTACACCTCACTTTTCTGGTACATCTTTATATTTCAGGTCTTTATTTAAGGAGGTTTCGCTGTCCTTGGCATTTACACCTCACTTTTCTGGTACATCTTTATATTTCAGGTCTTTATTTAAGGAGATTTCGCTGTCCTTGGCATTTACACCTCACTTTTCTGGTACATCTTTATATTTCAGGTCTTTATTTAAGGAGGTTTCGCTGTCCTTGGCATTTACACCTCACTTTTCTGGTACATCTTTATATTTCAGGTCTTTATTTAAGGAGATTTCGCTGTCCTTGGCATTTACACCTCACTTTTCTGGTACATCTTTATATTTCAGGTCTTTATTTAAGGAGGTTTCGCTGTCCTTGGCATTTACACCTCACTTTTCTGGTACATCTTTATATTTCGGGTCTTTATTTAAGGAGGTTTCGCTGTCCTTGGCATTTACACCTCAACTTTTCTGGTACATCTTTATATTTCAGGTCTTTATTTAAGGAGATTTCGCTGTCCTTGGCATTTACACCTCAACTTTTCTGGTACATCTTTATATTTCAGGTCTTTATTTAAGGAGGTTTCGCTGTCCTTGGCATTTACACCTCAACTTTTCTGGTACATCTTTATATTTCAGGTCTTTATTTAAGGAGATTTCGCTGTCCTTGGCATTTACACCTCACTTTTCTGGTACATCTTTATATTTCAGGTCTTTATTTAAGGAGGTTTCGCTGTCCTTGGCATTTACACCTCACTTTTCTGGTACATCTTTATATTTCAGGTCTTTATTTAAGGAGGTTTCGCTGTCCTTGGCATTTACACCTCACTTTTCTGGTACATCTTTATATTTCAGGTCTTTATTTAAGGAGATTTCGCTGTCCTTGGCATTTACACCTCACTTTTCTGGTACATCTTTATATTTCAGGTCTTTATTTAAGGAGGTTTCGCTGTCCTTGGCATTTACACCTCAACTTTTCTGGTACATCTTTATATTTCAGGTCTTTATTTAAGGAGATTTCGCTGTCCTTGGCATTTACACCTCAACTTTTCTGGTACATCTTTATATTTCAGGTCTTTATTTAAGGAGGTTTCGCTGTCCTTGGCATTTACACCTCAACTTTTCTGGTACATCTTTATATTTCAGGTCTTTATTTAAGGAGATTTCGCTGTCCTTGGCATTTACACCTCACTTTTCTGGTACATCTTTATATTTCAGGTCTTTATTTAAGGAGGTTTCGCTGTCCTTGGCATTTACACCTCACTTTTCTGGTACATCTTTATATTTCAGGTCTTTATTTAAGGAGATTTCGCTGTCCTTGGCATTTACACCTCACTTTTCTGGTACATCTTTATATTTCAGGTCTTTATTTAAGGAGGTTTCGCTGTCCTTGGCATTTACACCTCACTTTTCTGGTACATCTTTATATTTCAGGTCTTTATTTAAGGAGGTTTCGCTGTCCTTGGCATTTACACCTCAACTTTTCTGGTACATCTTTATATTTCAGGTCTTTATTTAAGGAGATTTCGCTGTCCTTGGCATTTACACCTCAACTTTTCTGGTACATCTTTATATTTCAGGTCTTTATCTAAGGAGGTTTCGCTGTCCTTGGCATTTACACCTCAACTTTTCTGGTACATCTTTATATTTCAGGTCTTTATTTAAGGAGGTTTCGCTGTCCTTGGCATTTACACCTCAACTTTTCTGGTACATCTTTATATTTCAGGTCTTTATCTAAGGAGGTTTCGCTGTCCTTGGCATTTACACCTCAACTTTTCTGGTACATCTTTATATTTCAGGTCTTTATCTAAGGAGGTTTCGCTGTCCTTGGCATTTACACCTCAACTTTTCTGGTACATCTTTATATTTCAGGTCTTTATCTAAGGAGGTTTCGCTGTCCTTGGCATTTACACCTCAACTTTTCTGGTACATCTTTATATTTCAGGTCTTTATCTAAGGAGGTTTCGCTGTCCTTGGCATTTACACCTCAACTTTTCTGGTACATCTTTATATTTCAGGTCTTTATCTAAGGAGGTTTCGCTGTCCTTGGCATTTACACCTCAACTTTTCTGGTACATCTTTATATTTCAGGTCTTTATCTAAGGAGGTTTCGCTGTCCTTGGCATTTACACCTCAACTTTTCTGGTACATCTTTATATTTCAGGTCTTTATCTAAGGAGGTTTCGCTGTCCTTGGCATTTACACCTCAACTTTTCTGGTACATCTTTATATTTCAGGTCTTTATTTAAGGAGGTTTCGCTGTCCTTGGCATTTACACCTCAACTTTTCTGGTACATCTTTATATTTCAGGTCTTTATCTAAGGAGGTTTCGCTGTCCTTGGCATTTACACCTCAACTTTTCTGGTACATCTTTATATTTCAGGTCTTTATTTAAGGAGGTTTCGCTGTCCTTGGCATTTACACCTCAACTTTTCTGGTACATCTTTATATTTCAGGTCTTTATCTGAGGAGGTTTCGCTGTCCTTGGCATTTACACCTCAACTTTTCTGGTACATCTTTATATTTCAGGTCTTTATCTAAGGAGGTTTCGCTGTCCTTGGCATTTACACCTCAACTTTTCTGGTACATCTTTATATTTCAGGTCTTTATCTAAGGAGGTTTCGCTGTCCTTGGCATTTACACCTCACTTTTCTGGTACATCTTTATATTTCAGGTCTTTATCTAAGGAGGTTTCGCTGTCCTTGGCATTTACACCTCACTTTTCTGGTACATCTTTATATTTCAGGTCTTTATTTAAGGAGGTTTCGCTGTCCTTGGCATTTACACCTCAACTTTTCTGGTACATCTTTATATTTCAGGTCTTTATTTAAGGAGATTTCGCTGTCCTTGGCATTTACACCTCACTTTTCTGGTACATCTTTATATTTCAGGTCTTTATCTAAGGAGGTTTCGCTGTCCTTGGCATTTACACCTCAACTTTTCTGGTACATCTTTATATTTCAGGTCTTTATTTAAGGAAATTTCGCTGTCCTTGGCATTTACACCTCAACTTTTCTTGTACATCTTTATATTTCAGGTCTTTATTTAAGGAGATTTCGCTGTCCTTGGCATTTACACCTCAACTTTTCTTGTACATCTTTATATTTCAGGTCTTTATTTAAGGAGATTTCGCTGTCCTTGGCATTTACACCTCACTTTTCTTGTCTTTACATGAATTTTCTTGCTATGGTAGGGATTCGTTTTTTTAGAATTTTGCCCTGGCAGCGGCCTGTTCGGTCTGCTCTTTTCGATTTCCAACTGCCAAGGTATCTTTAACGTGCGTTCTCTCTCTCTCACTCTTTTGCTTTCTCTCTCTTTCTCTTTCGCTCTCTCTATCTCTCCCTCTTTTGCTTTCTCACTGACCCCCCTCTCTTGTCAGCTTCTCTCATCTTTCAGTTCCCTATCTGTCCCTCCTCGTGCCGTCTCTCTCGCCTCTTTCTCTCTCTCTCTCTCTCTCTGTGTCTCTGCCTCTCTCCATGTCACTCTCTCTCTCTTCTCTCACACTCCTCTGTCTCTGCCTCTCCTTCCCTACTTCTCCCCTTGTCTTTCACGCCTCTCTCCCCGCACCTCTTTCCCTCCCCCCGAACTCACCCCTGGTACCTGATGTCAGGATGAGTGAATAAAGGTGCAAACATCAAACGTGTTAACATTTTGTGCACGTTCTGATGTACCTCGACTCCCTGGTTGACTCACGGAGAGGCAAAGTTCTTGTTCCCGGCTCGGCTTGACTGCAGTTTCCGTGCATGAGAAGGCAACAAAACCTCCACTGTCTTGCACGTGAGCTTCAATCTTTCCTGATTAAACACAGATCTTTTGTTTTAAAAAACATGTTCGTGTGTGTCGAAACGGAGAAAGGGAGGAAGGGGGGGGGGGGCAAAGTGAGTAGTATTAAAATTTAATAATAGTATGTAAAGCATCTTGTTTTAATAATTGACAGCTACACGCGTTCATAGCGTGTAGGTGTAGTATTACTGAAGCGCTCATTGCTTTGCAGTTGAATTTCTTGAGTATGAACACACCGGCACTTGTGGATTTTCATATTGGTATGTGAGTCTCTTTTCGTTCAGTTTGAATTTTTTTCTGCTACTACAGTGCAGTTGTGTTTCCCTTATTATGGTAGGACATTGTACTATTTTATGCTGCTTATCACAAGTATTAGCACAGTTGTGGTCTAAACCTTTCATATTGTTCCACTGAAGTAACGGCCGCCCATGAGACATTCGGTGAAAGATCCTTTCCCAGTGTGAGCCTCATAACTATCACAATAGTGCTAGTCTGTAAAAGAGGCCTTTTGAACCTAATCTTATCCCTAATCCCAGCTGCTTGTGTTTCAGCTCTTTGTTTTAGGAGGTTTCGCTGCCCTTGGCATTTACACCTCACTTTTTTTGTTTCTATTTCTCTTGTTCTTGTTTCTGTGTGTTTTTGTGGTAGGGAATTTAATGATGGGGTTTTTTTTTTAGAATTTTTGCCCGGGCAGCGGCCTTGTTTGGCCTGCTCTTCTCGACTTCAACTGTCAGGGTGTCTTTCACGTGGACAACGGGCCCTCCGAGTTTTTCGACCTTATCCGAGAAGACTATTTGCTCGATCCTACCTACCATAGGATCACGGACGGCCGGGAATTTTTTTTTTCCCCGAAAAAAAATCCAACATGCCTGCACCGCCGGGGGATCTAACCTGGTACCTTCTGCATGAGAGGCGAGCACCTTGCCTCTAGACCATCCTGCTAATTCTGGTTACAGGCCTCCCTGCAGCTCGACTCTACTTCGTGTATCCCTTTTTTTCCCTAGGAAAAAAAACATCGTGTCTCCCACTTCCACGTGCGCTCAGCCGCCCACTCATCAGTCCAGTACAGGAATTTATTTAGCTCCTTTTGCGAAGGTATGTTTGACCTCAGATTGCCAGGGTGTAAAGCTGCAAAACTAAATTTACAGACGCTGCAATAACATGATACCTGCGTCGATACTCTGGTCCCCCTGGCGAGATGAGACAGCGCGATACGTACTAAAGTATATGCCTCTGCCATCCGACATTGCACCGTCACGCACCTATCCTTTGTACACACCGGCAATGCCGCCCACTCCACTCACACGCTCGGGTCTCTTGACTTCAGTGTGCACTTTTCAACCTGGACCCATGTAGGCTTGGCTAATGATTAAAGCGGATGAAGAGATAGATGTGTGTGTCCATTGCTATATACACGTTTCACTTTAAATCAGTCATAAAGACCGAATAACTCTGAGAACAGGATTCGGGTATAGGTTAGGGTTTTAACACAGCTAACATATTAGGGAACAAAAGCAACGGAGTGTATCAGTTTCAGGGTGGGAACAGGGGTGATAGGGGTGGGAACAGGGGTGATAGGGGTGGGAAAAGGGTGGGCGGGGAGGTATGTGAGTGAGATAAGTCTTCCAGTCGGGCTACAGAGGATTCTGTCATTGCACAGGACAGAAGACGCGATGGTAACAGTCATAAAAACCACCATTATTAGAAAGCTGTACAGTGAAGGAATACAATTTTTATTATAATTGTGTACAAATTGAAATGTCACGGAGGGACCTCACGAGGTATTTTGCTTGGGAAAAGCGGGGGAGGTTTGTGGGGGGGGGGGGGGTCGCAGAAAATCTAGGGAAACAATGTAAAAAAAAGAAAAGAGTATTTGCCAAAACCCATCTTTGTGCAAACCACACTTGAAATATATTGTACTTTTGTCGAAAGTCCACTTATCCCCTGAAACAAATACTTGCATTGTTGGCTGCCATTTCACACAACATGCTCTCTTCAGACAACAACGATGGAAGATTGTTCTACCGCCAGTTTGTTCACGGCTCCATCCTTCTATCTCAATCTCTGTCCCAGGCTCTGCATCGCACGAACTTCTCGAAAAACAGTTTGTGTCGCGTTAGTGCATTAGAGGACGTTCAAATATAATCGTACGCCTCGGAGGGGGGCGGGGGTGTTTGGCTCCTGTAAGAAAAGTGTAAGAAAGGGGGGGGGGGTCTTGAATCAATGTAATATTACACTTTTGTGAGGTGAGACTAGGGCTTTGCACAGGATGGAGGAAGAAATGGAGGTGGAGGAAGAAGAGAAAGAGCAGGAACAAGACTCGGATTTCCAAGAGAGCTCAGCAGATGCCCCTGTTGTTAGAAATATCTTTGACATTTATATGATGAAAAACCCCTTTGTTGATGATAACTAATTTAAGGCAATTTTGACATTGACTTTCACATGAGTCTCATTTTTCCCTCATATTTATAAGAAAGAGTACGTGTGCAATGTATAATTATTACATGTATCATTGTAATATTACGGGATTTGGGGGGGGGGGGGGGGAAGCAAATGTAAGAAAATTGTAATAATGGGGGGGGGGGGGATCAAAAAGTCCCAAAAAAGGTGTAAGATTATATTTGAACGTCCCCTTATCTGTCATTGCTAGAAGAATTTTGAGTTTGAAAAAAGCTGGTCGACATGATCATGGTGACATTATGCTAGGAAGCGGCAAGATGATAGACAAAAGAACGATAGGATAGAAGGACTCGGGACTCAGGAGACCCGACCAGAGGGGCCTATGGATAGTGCTTAGGTCTTTATTGTAGGAGGTTCACTGCTCTAGGCATTTACACCGTACCTCACTTTTCTTCTTTTTATGTTTCTTGTTCTTGTATCTGTGTGTTTTTGCGGTAGGATTAGTTTTTTTTTTTTTTTTTAGAATTTTCCCCGGGGTGGGGGCCTTGTTCGGCCTGCTCTTCTCGATTCTCAGCTGCCAAGGTATCTTTAACGTGCAAAACGTGCTCACGGTACGGGCCCTCCGAGTTTTTTCGTCTTTGTCCGAGAAGACTAGGTGTTTGATCCTACCTACCATAGAATCACGGACAGGAATTTCCCCGCTCTCCAATTCCAACATGCCTGCACCGACGGGGGATCGAACCCGGTACCTTCGGCATGAGAGGCGAGCACCTTGGCTCTAGACCATGGATGGGACTGGCTTGTACTGAAAACCAGCCGTGAAATGATTTATATGACTTTCACTTGAAGCCTGCTAATAGAGAAAAATTGACGTGGGTCTACTGAACTCAGGGCTCGCGAGTTTCATGAATTACATGTATGATTATTATTATTATTATTAAGATTGTTATCATTTTTTTTGTGTCTTTGCTTATGCCATTAAAAACTTGTTTCCGTGGTTCTCCAAGGACATCGGACCCAATGCAATTTAAACCGGTGATTACTGAATAGACTTCAGATGACATTTTTACATGGACATTAGTGTCATGCATGTTTCAGGAGGAAAGAAAGTCATGTGAGAGAGGTTTAGGCACGTGGGCTATGTTTACTACTGTACATGATAATCGGCCATGAGATTCGATTGACATTATCAGAACTTATTTTACAGCCGCTTGCCTGTCGTTTCCGATCCATTAAATAATGTGCGCAGTTATTGCCCCTGAGCATGTTTCCATTGAAGTGACGTTTCTCAGGTCATCAGCGGGCCTTGGCAGATTGTATGGGTTGTTTTCGCATGACGACATCAGAATTTGCGCTTCTTTCCCAATTTGTTAGCGAGTGGTTCCCACAATGGCGAGGCAGCACTGGGCGACGGACTACGTCACAGTCATAGTGACGTAGTACACCATAACAGGAACTGATTTCTTTTCACAGAAGTTTTAGCGCTTCTCCAAATTTTTTAATTAACCGGAACCCACAATTACGGCGGGGAATTGAACGAAGTGTCTACGTCACAGTGTTGGTGACGTTGATGAAATATATCACAGGCAATTCGGACCAAATTAATGTGAAGAGTTTCTGTGAGGTACATTTTGATTTCTACGTTGCTGTTTCATGAGTTTATCATGACGATTTTTATTCCCCGACGTTTTTTTTTCTTATAGAAAACTGTCCCAGGAAACAAACAAATATGAACATTAATTTTTTTTTCTCTCTATTTCAGTCCTTAAAATAAAATTTATGCCCAGCCAAAGAAAAAAAACCATAATTTTACAGCGATGTGTACAAAGTGACGAGTCGACCATAATTCACACAAAAAGATAATAGATCACTGAAAAAAGATTTAAAAAAAACTTCATTCCAGAGAGCAATAATTGCTGCTCTTCACAGTTTGACACAATCTTTCAGTACCGACGTTCGCTATCCGTCCATTTTGAAGCCAACCCTACACCTGGTAGCTGTGAAAGACGCAGAGTTGCCCATCTTTAGTTTTGAGGTTCTGGACTACAGTATTTGCCAAGAGTCGCTATTCCAGGTGAAAAAGGGCATACAAAATGAACTATATCGTAGCAAATGCACAAAGCCATTTCTAAACGGTTCCCTTGCAAGTACCTCAGTAGTTCCCTCAAATTCATTATTATCATTTACAATATTAGGTGGAGCGGCAATTGGAACAGTGGCGTAATTTGCGTAGGCTGGTGCTTGCGGGATGGGGGTGGGATGCGAATAGTAATGAGACAGGAATCAACTATGATTGTACACAAAACATGATCCAAGCCAAACCATTTCCTGTGGCGGAAACAGATAAAGGGAGATTATTCCAGAATTATTATTATAACGTATTGGTTCAAACTAAAGAAGGGCTGTGTTTGGTCACAACATTTCGTGCGGCACTTTCAAGTTCTGTATGTTGGCTTGGATCGTTTCGAGGAAAATCTATCTATCTATCTATCTATCTATCTATCTATCTATCTATCTATCTATCTGTCTGTCTGTCTGTCTGTCTGTCTGTCTGTCTGTCTGTCTGTCTGTCTGTCTGTCTGTCTGTCTGTCTGTCTGTCTGTCTGTCTGTCTGTCTGTCTGTCTGTCTGTCTGTCTATCTATCTGTGTGCCTGCCTGCCTATCTGTCTGTCTGTCTGTTATTATTTTTACAATATCTATGTCCATCTAACTGAGCAACTGACAGACATCCATGAGATCTATTTTCGTAGGTCATGCACCACACTACACCCTCCTCAGAAAACTGGAGCAATGTACTCCAAGCTTGACCTCATTCAGAATGGACCAGCTGACACTCTCCCTCTTTTTGTATCCAGTGAACAGTGCCGCCAATAGACAAGTTTATTTGTTTCGTGTGCGAAATCCGCACTATTCCATTTTTTAAAATCTTATCACATTTTCTTTTCCCCCTCTTGTTCCTCCTTTCATCAGCTTTCTCTTCTTCTATCCTCATCTTGTCACCCTGCAGGCCTTTCATCGTCTTCGTTCTCAGCGTTCCTTTGCATTATTACTATTATTATTTTGTTGGCCTTTTTGTTGTTGTTGTCTTTTTTCTTCCTCTCTCTCTCTCTCTCTCTCTCTCCCTTTCTCTCTCTCTCTCTCTCTCTCTCTCTCTCTCTCTCTCTCTCTCTCTCTTTCTCTATCTCTCTCTCTCTCTCTCTCTCTCTCTCTCTCTCTCTCTCTCTCTCTCTCTCTCTCTCTCTCTCTCTCTCTCTCTCTCTCTCTCTCTCTCTCTCTCTCTCTCTCTCTCTCTCTTTCCAGACATATGTATTATATTCTTTAGACTTCTGTTTTCGAAACTCATTTTTTAAAGTTTTTTTTTGTTTTTTTTTCGCTTTATCTTTCTTTCCCAATCTGTCTTCCCATCTCTTTTTACTCCCCTGTTTCTCTTGTTTCAACCCTCCCCATCCCCTTTTTTCTCACCCTCCCATTTTACGCCATTTATATTATTTTTATAAAAGCTCTTTTCTTCGGCTTAATATCGTATAATCATTTCTTAGTCGTCCTAAGCCAGCGTGCTTCACTGATTCTCCCACTCAGCACTCGATACCATCCTCTTATCACTCCTCCAATGCCCACTAAATGTAACCTCTTTTCATAATCATACATTCACATACCTACACAAATATAGTTGTCCGCACCATCCCCTTATTCATACACTTCGTCTTAGAATAGACAAGCCTTGCTAAACATAGCCTTTAAGCGTACCAAAAACAGTGACCTCTCCGCTCTCGCATTTGTTTATTTTTCACAGTGAATAGCTACGTTGTGTATGTAAAATTATGTGCACTTGCACTCTTTGCAATTCTGTCCAGGAGAATTCTGCAAATATGAATTAGTATTCAATTTTTGTATCTTTGCATTTCTTGTTCGGCCTTTTCTATGCCCCCCCCCCCCCAAACCCTCCCCACCCTAGACAGGACTATTTCGGACTCAGGCCAAGACATAAGTGTAAAGAAAAATTTTTTAAAATATGTAGTAGGAATGTTAAGTCCTGTTTCCCATGATGCATGTTCTATTCTTTTTTCTGCGCATGTTTTTGGACGGTGTGGTTTTTCGAAAAGTATCTAAAAAAAAACCAACAACCGCTTACTTGGGAACACCTACATTAAAAATATGGACGATTTTTAGACAACACGTGTGTTCATAGTGTCAAAAAAGACACGCAGAAAAAGCCCTAGAAATTACGTTTTATTGGTACAGGCTTTTACTCTACAGATATGCTAATTCAGAAAGTTCGACAGCAATCGATAATTTTATGTTCAGTGTTTTGAAAAATTTGCAAAGGTGTGGGTTTGAAAGAGAAAAAAAAAGCATTTATGTGAAATACTCGTACCGGTGGTCATTTCAGCCTCGAGTGGGAATGAGGATAAATGTCAGACCTGTGAGTACCGGGCAAACAGTTTTAATCAGATTTCTTACAGGCCGGTGAATACATGAAAGACGGGATAAATGTGTAAGAAGCGCCGGTGTTTATTTAGGATTTTGCCCGAGCATTGATTTTTTTGTTTGTTAAATCGACATAGATCAGGATATTTTAAAGATTTACCTGTGGGTAGTACAGGGGAAGATGCATTGGTTTACTTAGTGATCTAAGTATTTATCCACGTCTGTAACCAGCTTCAGAGAACGAACAAGCTGACATAAATGTATGGGGCAGCCGGATGGCGACGGAGAGATGTTTGTAATTATTGCAGTACACTTTCAGTTTACTTCAGTTCACGCTTTTTTGGCTTGTTGTTTGCTGTAAAACAAATAAACTTCTGCGTCATTCCCAGAGTCGGAAAAACAAAATAATTTCAATATTTCCAGAATAGTCTTTCATTTTGCTTAAATTTGATGTAAACTTTGTACTTGAAATGAAAACCAGCAGTGTAATCAAGCACAGTGAATTAGATTAAGATGTAACAGTAAAAATAATAAATAAATAATAAGGAACATGTTGAAAGATGGATAAGGGAGGTTATTAATATTATTGCGTTTGTAACATTGTGATATATTTAGGCTTATGTAATGCGGCATCTATTGTTCTTTTGCTTTTACGTGAGTCAGTTTGACGACCTTCATCCGTAGACATCCTGACGACAGCATGCAAATTTCACGACCCAACTCGCTCTCACTGCACGCATGTTCTCGTTAAGTTGTACCGCTGGGCTGTTTATAATTTTTTTTTTTTTTTTTTAATTTTCTCACGTGTTTGGCTACTTCGTTTCTCATGTTTCAGTCTGCCTGCATTGCAGTCCAAGTGTTTGACACTTGACGACAGCGCAATTGGCATGAAGATACTTGAGACTGCTGTTCCTTTTTGTGCGTGTAATTACGTACGTTGACCACTTGCGTTGGCACACACCCACCTAACGCACGCATGTTCTCAAATCCTTATTTGTAAATAGGAAAGATAACAAACCCAGTTCTTAACCGATTTATTTTTCCCACTGTTTTCTTTACAGTTTGAATTTCGATAGGACGGAACACTGAACCCATTGAATCGACCGTGAGGTAGGATTGTTCTTCACGCCTGCAAAACTAGCCTTTACACCGCCCGGCTCTTTTATTCAGGGGAAATAAATACAGAAGCACCATGCAGTACGCGGAAGATCCCGATTGGGACGAGGACGAGGAAGAGATGACTACGACAGAGAGAGAGCTCGCAGACGACGCTCAGTGGAAATTAATTCAAAAGAATACCTTTTCGAGATGGGCTAATGAGCATCTGAAAACCGTCAACAAGCAGCTGGCGGATTTAGAAAGCGATTTTTCGGATGGATTGCGACTAATTTCCTTGGTCGAAGTGTTGTCTGGAAAGAAATTCAAGCATGTCAACAAACGACCCAACTTCCGTACACAGAAGCTTGAGAACGTTACCATGGTTCTCAAGTTTCTGGAGGAGGATGAAGGAATTCGGATTGTCAATATCGGTAAGTACATTTGAACATTATAAAAATGCTTTTGTGAAATCACGGTCTGTGTTAGCAGTGGAGAAAGTGCACACGAGTCATACCTCAACAGGTGGTAAAATATTTTAATAAGCCTAGCTTACCTTGAGCTCCGGACTTGCCCCCCATTCACTGAGGCCTAAATTAGATTTAATTCTGTAGCGGGGACGGATGAAGTGATATGAGTAGTTAAATCATGTTTTATCGCTCGAATTGAGAGTGAAAGGAACCATAAAATAGCAGTATTAGATTTTTTAAATATTATTTCGAAGGAAAAAAAAGTTTAAAACACTTGGGAATTCTAGTCTCATTTAAATATGAAAACCCCTGAGATTGTTGTCATCATGGTGACATCTTGTGGTTTATTGGGGAGATAAAACCATCTCATTACCAATATAAACTGTAGAAGAAAAGTAGGCCTGCAAATTCTAACTGCAATTCCAGTGAGCTAAACAGTTGTGCAACCCAAGGGTTATAATTCATGTTGTTTTAAATTACACTTCAGGTTGTCATAGTAGTCTAATCAAAGCAAAATGCCCTTTGCTTTTCATATGCATCCATGATTGCAAAGTGATAAGATGTGAAAAGTTTTACATTATCATGATAATGATTCACTTCTTTTCATCCATTGAAATCCATGATATGTGAAGGCTTTAAAGAGACAGTATAGTATTGACACCAAAACAAAACAAAACCAGTAGCCTAGCTATTTTTTTCTTTTAAACCGAGATCAGTTACTTTGCTTTCAGATCAGTTTTCTCTAGATTATAAATTGTTTCACACTTTCCTGATAAAGTGGTCTGATCTGTAGGCCTAATTAGTACGTGCATATAATAATATCTACCCACCAAATGCTTTAATGTTGGGTTTACTGTGACCTCATAATATGAGGAGTTCCTAGCGCTATTTTTCCAGTTCATGGTTTTGTCATTTGATGTCTGACAGATTCTCTGTAGAAGCAGCAGAAACATATTTTTAGAAATTCATGAAAGAAGTGAGTTTTTAAAGCTAGAGGAAAGTTTTCGCTGGTCCGTAATAGGCAACACAAAGGGTAAATAATTAAGTGATATTTGATTCTAAACAGTTGTTAATGCATCATTGGAAGTTTTAAACTGTGTTTTCAGCTCAAGCCAGAATTTTTTTTTTACATGATGGCATCTCTCAACAATACTTTCATACCATTCTTAAAAATAAGATTTCAATCATTAGCCAATTTACTTCAATGATGAATAAATACATTACTGAGTCGAGAGAAACAATTGCGGGATGTAAAATTTAGCTTTTTTTTTTTGTTTTTTGCTTTCCTATGAAGTGTTTTGTTTTCTTTATTTACATTTAAAGTGAAAGTGTATATTTTTTCCATCTCTGGAGAATGAGTGAATCTGAATACAGTGTTTAGTGGGGAGCTGCGGTAACTCAAGTTTATGCTTTTTTCAGGGGACACATAAATGATGCAATTTTGCCATATAATTAGAATAATCAGAAAACATATGTTTCATTTCTCTGACATTTTATGTCAGTCACTGCTAATGTGACTTTGTTTCAGTGTCATAATAATATAATAATTTAAACTTGGCTTCACTTTAGATACAGTCTGAGAACCATGGCTGAGCATTGGCCTCATAATAATTGTGAATGAAGTCAGTAGCACAATAATACATGTATTACTAGTATTAGCAAAATAAAAGAGACAAGAGTCAGAATCTGAGAATGTGATTCAAATGATAAAGAAATATTTTCAAAATGCCGGGGGGTGGGGGGGGGGGGGGGGGAGATCAATATTTGTGCATATTGAACAGTAGTCCCCGCAGGTGTAAAAGTAAAAACAGTTGCCAATTCAGCACTTTATGTCTGACTGTTATTGATCCTATCTGTGTAGAGATTGAACATAACTGAAGATTAGAGATTCGGCCCTGTCATACTAAGCTGATGGATGGGTCTTTGGCCGGTTTTAGGGACCTTTCCAATGGCAGGCATGGTGAGCCTGTCACATCCCTGGGCATGGAAAATACAAAACCAAGAAAAGCATTGGCATATCAACCTACAGACCAGTGAATCATAGTTAGAGATGTTTTAGTGAAAGGTTACCATGGAGGTTGGCGGATGGTGGAATTTATGATCTTTGATAAATTAAAACCTGAATTGACTTGAGGATGTTTTGCCGAGCAAGGGATAATTTTGGAGCAGTGGAAAACATCTTGTGCTCAGCATACATAGTAGATGTAATAAAAACAGCTATCATCAGAGACACAAGCATTGGTGGATGTCAGGACTAAAAAAGTAGGGGCTCTAAAACACAGAGTATATCAATCTTTCCAGGTCTATGTGAATACTAAGTTGAAGGCCAAGTCTGGTCATAGGTCATAGGGCATTCAGAGAGATAATCCAATTTGTTAATTTCATTGTATGGTGACCTCATTAAGTCAGGGTTGTCCTATCCTTTTTTAGTTTTGCATCCTCTGCAGTGCAGCAGTGGTTATGAATTCTGAGAGATATGTCGTGGTGATAGTGTTAAAATTTGTAAAAGTTGTTACAAATGGTCCAACCTGTTACAAACTGCATTGATCAAAACTCTCTCGATGATGTTCTATTAATTAAAATTCAGCACAACAGGTGGTTTGTACTAAAACTATCCTCACTGGGAATCCTCACCCAGTGAATTTTAACTACAATAAGCTTCATCATACAGTTTAGGCATTTCATTAAAAGCCTGTTTGCAAGCATTGTTATCATAAACAGTGATGGCTGACTGTATGTGAACAGTTATTTCTCGGTATGACTATATAGGGCTTGACAGCTCAACTCAAAATATCAGCTGCATCAACACATGCACATTGTTCATTATGAAGAATTTTTCCCTTTAGGCTGATAGTAAATCTGGCACAGTTGTGGATGGATATAAAATTAATTTCATCCACATACCTATTTACTCTTCATCTTTCTCCCTATACTTTCTTCATGACATGGCATTTTGGACATGTACGGTATGGCCATCACGCCACAACCCTCTTGAGTCTCATTTAACTAGAGCAAGATTGTCATGTTTGTGGCTTTTATCATGAGGGAAACAAGGCTTGTCTTAAGTTGCACTGCTGTAGTGTATTCGGAAATCCACTCAAGGAAACACCATCTTCAGAGATACAAAAGTAAAAAAAAAAACAAAAACAAAAAACTGTTAGTGGAAACATTTCCTTCCGTGGAGTTTCGGGGCTACAAAGCAGAGTTCTCGTATACTACAGAAGACAGCCCTTTGATGTGGTAACCTTGAGTAGGAACGTTATTGCATTTTATGGAATTGCTTTAATTAGAGCGTGTTTCTTAATCATGTGTATATATAAATTTCTGCACAATTTTACAGTGTTTCGGTTTGCCCTCGGGCCATATGTCGTCGTCGCCAACAGGTAGCATCCACAGTCTTGGCAAATTCTTGTATGGTGATTCAAAGAGGGAGGGATTGCACACTTGTCCCTTCAAAGCTCTCTGTAAGCCGCATTGATAAAAGCTGAACACATGCCTGTATACCGCCAGCATCCTGCTTTCTATAAACCTTTTATTCCTACTGAATATATTAATGCTTAATTTACAACTGAGAGAACCGGTCGAGGGTCGGCATTTTTTTTTCCACCAACCATGTAGCCTATAGTTCATGAAGCTGGTACGTTTTTTTGCACCCACTACAAGTGGTGATGTCATCAGGGAAACATGAATAATTTTGACGTCACTCGAACTCTGTGACCTGTGCAGCCTGTGAATGACAGAAACACATTGGTAGCAAATTTTAATATCGGTTTAAGCGATATGAAAAGTGTAATGTTATATTTTTTTGATATTCAGTCATAATACGAAAAAAAAAAAAAAAAAGGAAATAGTCGCAAATGATTTTGTTATCACAAAAGTGTCATTCATCAACCTTACTTATCAGAAACCGGGAGTAAAGCAAGCTGTGAAGGTATCGGAAATCACCCTGTTGATTTTGTGGTTTGTGAAAAGAAGTGGGGCGAGTGACAAGAACGTGCGGTGTTACTGAACTGTTTACCGTCATGAGATGGGAGATATTTGCCTTGCATTGTATTCGACATGTCGGAAAAGGTAGAGAAAAATATATTTACGACAAGAGGTGTGTGACATGGGATAACTTGCTAGGAGACCCGGTTACGTCAGAACACAGGTGAATGGTATTCTTGCTTGATCTAGAACAATTTGACCCGAACGCCTTTGTTTGTCAACAAAGCAGAATGCGTTGTATTACAGTGACGGTGAACATGACCTGTCGTATCTGGAGTGTGGACGGACATGGAGAGGCAGACCAGGCAGTTTTAACACTGGAGGTGAAGAAATCGAGGTGGAAAAGATCAAAGAAATTAAAAGCGGCAGTAACTTGAACACTCAAATTTGACATCGTGAAGAGCGTGCGGATTTGAACAGTGAGAAGATGCAAAAGAGATAAGAGGTTAAAGGTGAATGAGGACAGTCAGGGGTGGACAGGTCATTGACACAGAAGCTGAGAAAGAGGGGCCCGGCGAGAAAAAATGCACGAAGAAACTGCCGGAAACAGTACCCGATAGTCGAAGATCTACTACCGGAAGAAACTGGGGCGGGGAGAGAAATGAAGTATGCCAGGTAGTCAGAGAGAACTAGACCGGGTATAAATCACAGGTCACCGGAGACTTTGATACCGGTAATTTACAGACAGGATAAAATACACCCAGGCTGGAGCCATCTTTACGTGGTCGTATTTGTGCTGGGTGTGGCTGTATCTTGTTTTTTGTTTGTTTTCCCTGATAAGAACTTTGTATTTTTGTGTACCGGCCGTGGATAGGTGTGGGTCAAGTGGCGGCGGTGGGCTTTTCGGATTTCCAATGGAATGTAGAGTCGTTAGGGTGTGCTCTATAGTGCAGTGAACAGTATTGGGAATTTTACCTCTGTCTTGGGTATTTGTGATTCTATCCGCAACTACTGACCAACACCGCTGTGTACTATGCTTATGAGAGAGAGAGAGAGGAAGAGAGAGAGAGAGAGAGGGGGGGGGAGGGGAAAGAGCGAGAGAGAGAACTTGTCATGCTAGTGAAGAAATGATGTCCTTGGATGTAGTTCTTTAATTTCCTGCTGAGCGGGTTTTAATTAGTCAGTGTCAACTGGAAGAACAGTTGGCCCCGACAGAGGTGAACCTGCAACAAGTTCTATTGTTTCCCTGTCGAGATGAGTAAATCATTCCGGAATTATCCATCATGAACTTCAGTTATTGCTCGCGGGCTTACCTTCTCGCATCCTGTCAATACTCAGTCAGTCGTAGGTCACCCATTTCCTCATTGCCCAAGCCCCCTCTTTTGGGGGTATTTTTAATCAGTAATTAAAATTTCTTTCAGTCTGTCTCTTAAAGTCTCCCACTTTTTCTCTCTATCATTAACACCAGCATTATTATGCAGCACGACACCATAAGCCATGCGAAAATAGGCAACAAGCACACTTTGCTATTGCGCTGTAGTGGATTAATTTGGACGTTTCAATTTGATACAAAGGGAAACTGATTTATCTTCTGCTTCTTTCCGCAATAGCTTAAACCGCCATGACAATATCCATGTCCTCGTAAACATTGGGCGCAAAAGTTCAGTGTTCGTCTATTGTACATGCATGGAGAAAAGTGTGTCACTGGCTTAACTTTGTCCTCATTCTGTCAAAACGGGTTAGCAGTTCCCTTTTCACGGGCGTCTAGTGTGTGGGTGTGCACGGCTGTATTGGCCCGGGGGGCAGGGAGGGTATACCTGATGGTATCAAGTTAAACAGCCATACAGTCGCTCGGCCCCTCCATACGTACAACAGGTGGATGACTGGAGAAGTGTAATTTATGGCAGTGAAGTAGTCGTTGGGGCAGTCCATGGACTGATCGATCGATTCATAGTAAATAATTGATTGCTCGGCCTTCGTTTGTGCCTCAAGGCTATTTTCATCAGGGAAGTTGCTGTAGCCGGGACAGGTCCGTGTTGTCTGTTTGATCAAAATACACAAACGTTATATTTCTTGTATTGAGGAAATCCTCCATCTTTCACTTGGATCACTCGTGAGCTGTCCCTACCGAAGCCTATCCTTTCTTTAAGATAAAAGCTCATCTCGGATTCATTATTGGGGGGGGGGGGGGCTGCTGCTGTTGGCTTTTAGGGGAGGGAAGGATGGGGTGTCTAAAACGTTTTGCGAGAAAACTTATTTTGGCACAGATAGCCTGTTGAAACCATTTTTGGACAGTGACTGTGGGGGATAAAACATTTCTCACGTCTCATAATCATCAGAGTGACTAAAACTTGGTGGCAGGCCAACATTAAATGCAAAGTGCAGTTTCAGAAACTGATCAATCATTGGCAAACAACTTTTGGCAACACTCACCAGGTTTGACAGTTCCAAACCTCGCGCCCTTATTGAAAAGAGACAATGGAAGGGGGAAACGGAAGGACGATTTGGAATAGAAAAGTTTGGTTTTGTTGGTTTCCGGAATTTGTACTGACCCAGACATCCACTTTACTTGACTTTGTAGGGTATAAAACTAATCTGTCATTACAATTTTCTGACCTGGGGGGGGGGGGGGGGTCATATGTCAAGAAACAACTAGAGCCATCACAAAACCACGCCTTGAGTAGGCACAAGGAAAGAGCCTTGAAGGATTGGCTGTACCTATCGAACATTTTGGCCAAGAGAAGTTTGTGTGCACATCTTAGAAAGGTTCAATGTCTTCAGCGTGACCCGTGGACCCCAGGCCATGCCGTTAGCATGTTCACGTAACCTGCGGCTCCTATAGCATAATATTTTCACAGGATTAGTGCACGTCCTTTTGAAGCCTTTTGTGGAGACTTCATACACAAATGCCGCCAAAGGAAAGGCCCGTGGGCTGAAAGGTTGAGAGTGCAGCCTTGCGTGATGGTCGGTCGTGCACAGGGCCGTCTCCATTAGCTGGTAGTAGTAAGAGATCGTTGCATAGGCGAGGAGTTCTGGTGAAGTTGGGAAGAGGGGTTGTAATCCTAGTTCAAGACTGGTCGTCATCTGAGTAATCAGGGTGTAGATTTGTTTTATTACCTGACATATGCAGGATCTATTCCACCTTGTCGTGTCGTGGAAAGCTCTCGCAGTGATCTTTGATTGCCTTGCAGATGAGTTGTTCTTCTCTTCCTACACGCTCCCCCGCCAATAAGCATAATGTATGAGATGTACAGAAGTTTTTTGGGTTGTTAGTTCTCCTAAAAGATCATTTTTTTTATTTGACGCAAAAATATTGTGGAATAGTAGATATATGGCCTTTAGCGTCTTTACAGACGGTCTTAGCAGCTAGAATATTCACTTTCATTTTGACTGACAGCTTCTCTCGTGGCTTATTCTACCAATGTTTGACCCGAGAGTGCGATGGCAGTGATTGCAGGTCAGTCTTTTGGGTTCACTTTGGCGAGTGTTTTCATTCCGCCTCTGTCGTTTTGTCAGGTATGTTTCTTTTGCCTTGAAGTCTATTGTGAGCGTGCCACTGCGCAATTTTTGTCTCCATCTGCTTCGATCATTTGCAAGGTTCTCCCATTCATTGGGGTCGATGTTGAATGCTTTCATCGTGACCTTGCAAGTGTCTTTGAATCGCAGATGTGGCCTACCTCTGGGTCGGTTGCCAATGGCAAGTTCCCCGTAGAGGATTTGTCTGGGGATGCGATCATTTTCCATACGGTGGAGATGTCCAAGCCACCGCAGTCTTTTTTTGCCTAGGAGAGCCTGAGTTGATGGAATGTTGGCTCGGCTCAGAACTTCGATATTTGAGATCCTGTCTTGCCACTTGATCTTGAGAATTTTGCGTAGGCAGCGCAGGTGGAAGGAGTTGAGGGATCTTTCATGTTTGGAGTAGGTGGTCCATGTCTCTGAGCCATACAGCAGGGTGCTTAGGGCGCAAGTTTGGTACACGAGTACCTTTGTTTTGATGGTCAGCTTGCTATTGTTCCACACCCTTTTTGAGAGTTTGCCAAAAGCTGTGGCCGCCTTTCCTATTCTGGCATTTATTTCAGTTGTTATGTCTGTGCTACCACTGATGGTTGAGCCTAGGTAGCAGAATTTTCCCACTTGCTCCAGAGGAGAGCCATTCAGCATGATTGGGTTGGGGTTTCTCAAGCCTTGTGTCAAAACTACACTGATCTTTAGCATGAATTTGTCACAGGCTTTGGCAAGGCTATTGATGAGAGCCTGGAGCGTGGTTTCATCGTGGGCCACGATTGCAGCATCATCTGCGAAGAGGAGCTCTTGTAACATAATATGCTCTGTACGAGATTTTGCTTTTAGTCTGGCAACATTAAAAATGGAGCCGTCCACTCTGGTGTTAATAAGTACTCCACCTGAACCTTGACCAAAGGCATTCTTGAGTAGGGCTGCAAAATATATACCAAATAAGGTAGGAGCAAGAACACATCCCTGCTTCACACCGCTATTTACAGCAAATGAATTGGATGTGCAGCCTTCAAAGTTGACACATGCCCTCATGTCAGTGTGGAAGGATGCAATAAGTTTTAGCAATGTTGGTGGACAGCCTATGGATTTAAGGACTGCATACAGGCCAGATCGGCTTACGGTGTCGAAAGCCTTTGTTAGGTCCACAAAGCATGTTATAAGCGGCCTGTTTTGTTCTTTACATTTTTCTTGGATTTGCCGAAGTGCAAATATCATGTCAATAGTTGATCGTTTGCTTCGAAAGCCACATTGTGTTTCTGGTAAGACTTTTTCCGCCAGTTGTTGAAGGCGGCAGAGGATGACGCGAGCAAAAGCCTTTCCAGTAATGCTGAGGAGGGATATGCCTCGATAGTTGTTGCAGTCGCCTTTGTCTCCTTTGTTCTTGTAAAGTGTGACAATTTTGGCGTCTCTCATATCATGTGGTATCACGCCTTCTTTCCAACACTGCAGTAACAGATTATACAGGTGTGGTAATAGTGGGCCTTTTAGGTCTTTTAATACCTCTGCAGGAATGTTGTCACTTCCTGTGGCTTTTCCAGCAGACAGGTGGTCGATTGCATTGGAAAGCTCGACTAAGGAAGGTTCAGCGTCAAGTTCGGCCATTATTGGCAGTTTTTGGAGGTGTTCCTCAAAATCTGGTGGAATATTTTTCTCAGTTGAATACAACAGAGAGTAATGCTCTACCCACCTATTCAGTTGTTCATTTTTATCTGTGATGGGTTCACCATTTACAGACTTAAGTGGGGCGCTTTTGGTGATGATTGGCCCAAGAGCTACTTTCATCTGACTAAAGGCGGTTTTCATATCTCCCTTTTCATTTGCCTCTTGTATGCTGTTACACAAGTCTGTCCAGTATTTGTTGGCGCAACGTCTTACCTCCAGCTGAAGTTTAGCTTTTGCATTTTTCAAACAAGTTTTTGTACTCTGATTGCAATTTTTGTTATACTCATTGAAAGCAGATTTCTTTTGCTCAATGAGAGGTAGGAGAATTTCGCTGTTCTGGGCTACCCAGTCGTTGTTTGAAACTTTATGCTGTCCAAAAGACTTGATGGCACAGTCATGAATTTTTGAACTGAGAGTGTTCCATGTTTCATCTACCGAGTCACATTGGGTGACATTATCCATGCTTTCAGCAAATAACTTTTCAAATGACTTTCTATTTGATTCATCTCTGATTGCTGTTACATTGATCTTAGGGATTGAAGGGGCTTTTGATCTGTATATTTTCTTGGCCGAAATTTTGATTTTGCTGACTACCAGTGCATGGTCGGTGTCACAGTCAGCACTGTGGAGGGAACGAGTTATTTTTATACAGCCCAAACTCTTCCTCCTTGAGAGAATAAGATCTAATTGATGCCAATGGCCAGACCTGGGATGGCGCCATGATGTTCTTTGGCATCTCTTAAGGTCAAAGTACGTGTTTGTAACACATAATGAGTTTACGGAGCATAGCTCCAGAAGGCGCTGCCCGTTTTCGTTGATGTTGCCAATGCCGAAGTGCCCAATGCACTTTGGCCATGCGGAGTGATCTGCTCCCACTCGAGCGTTAAAGTCACCCAGAATTAGCAGGCCTTCGGTGAGAGGGATGTTGTGGAGAGTCCTCTGCAATGCCTCGTAGAAAATGTCTTTGGTTTCGTCAGAGGAGGTAAGTGTTGGGGCATAGACACAGATAATGTTGGTAAAACCAGACCGGGTGTTCAGTCTGAGTGTCATGATGCGTTCTGACACTCCAATTGGAGTTGCGATCGAATTGATAAGGGAGTTTTTTATGGCGAAGCCCACGCCGTGGATTCTCGGCTGTTCGCTGCTAAGGCCCTGCCAGAAGAAGGTGTAGTTTTCTTCTTTGACTGACCCGGAGTCGGGAAGTCGAGTTTCTTGAAGGGCAGCGATGTCGATGTTTAGTAGCTGAAGTTCTCGATCAATAATTTGGAATTTCCTGATGGAGTCAATATCAGTGAGATCTTGCTGTTGCAAGCCTGGGCGCATTGTTCTGACGTTCCAGGTACCAAGTTTTAGTATTTTTCTGTTTTTGCCAGGTGCACACTTTACGTCAGCTTTTCGACTTTTGGTCTAGCTCCAACCACCTTATGAAGCAGGCTGACGTGGCGGAACAACACCCAACTGCCTGGGGGCTGCCCAGGTTACGGCGGGCGGTAGTTGATCAATGCAGCTGAAAAGCCGCTCCCACCGACAGAGGGGACCCCTGGCGCTCATCCGTACGCCAAATGGATTGAGCTTATCACCGGTAACTGCCACCTCCCGTGTTGTGCCCATCCGTAACGGATGGCTGGAGTGTCCTCTCCAAATCGGAAATGGGTGGGCTTATAGAGGAGAGACAGACGCTTACCAAGCCCGAGCAAACGCCTCCTCGTTTTGCTGCCTTGCCTGGGCTATTTTTAAGAGATGGTGCTTTGCCCAGAGGCACCACCCCTCTCTCTGCCATTCTAGTTAAACCCAAGGGAGAGACCAGGTCAATACATTTGGAACTAGTCCGGCTGCAGGAGATGCTGGAAGCCAGTTTGATGCAGTTCTCCCTGACAACCACCTTCGGGTCTCCACTCCTGATTTTCTGTCTGGGTTTACTCCCATAGCCTTTGCTATCATAGCAACACACAAGGCAGTGTGGTATTTGTATTCAGGGTTACCTTCCCCTAGTCTTCCTCTGTCCCGAGATGACCCACAAGACAGTGGGGGTGACAGTAGCAGGCTGTATTGTGTACTGTCATACAATAGCAGAAAACTCTGGCCTGACAGATTGTGGAATAGTATACAATTTATTATTAGTATCAGAGCCTCAATTTGGTGACTTTGTAAAAAGCAAAGTGGATTTTATCCATAGCAGCTATAGGTGCACATAGGAAGAAAGTGTGTATGTGGGGGGGGGGGATAAAATGGCGTAGGGACATGGTGCTGACAACGATGTAAACACATTAAGCAGAGTATTACCAGATGAAATATATGCCCGTGCCCGCCATAATTCGTGACTTCCCCTGAGTCACAGAAATGTAATGGGTTGACCTGGTGCACATATGATATGCGCCCGTAAAGCATTGTGTATGTTTATGGTACATGAAACAGAAACTTTATTACATTTATACGGGGCGTTTCGGTGCCGAAATATTTGTCACACACGCAGGGTAGTATTCATTGAATTCCTGCACATATTTTATAATGGCGAAATAAGGCTTCACTGATGGAGAGATGAGGGAGAGATAAGGCTCCACTGGTGGAGAGATAAGGCTCCACTGATGGAGAGATACAGCTCCACTGGTGGAGAGATAAGGCTCCACTGATGGAGAGATAAAGCTCCACTGGTGGAGAGATAAGGCTCCACTGATGGAGAGATAAGGCTCCACTGATGGAGAGATAAGGCTCCACTGATGGGGAGATAAGGCTCCACTGATGCAGAGATAAGGCTCCACTGATGGAGAGATAAGGCTCCACTGATGGAGAGATAAGGCTCCACTGATGGAGAGATAAGGCTCCACTGATGGAGAGATAAGGCTCCACTGAGAGAGAGATAAGGCTCCACTGAGAGAGAGATGAGGCCCCACTGATGGAGAGATAAGGCTCCACTGGTAGAGAAATAAGGCTCCACTGATGGAGGAATAGGGCTCCATTCGTGAAATCTGAAGTAATGATGCGCTTGGTAGGATTGAGAGCGTGGAACGGTTTGTGCCAGCGTTCTGACGAGTTTGTTTCTATTGACCCCATGAGAAGGAAAGAATAAGCGTCTTATATTTGGGTGCTATTTTGCGGCGGTGATCGATCATAGCAGCGTGTCCAGCGAAGTCGGAAAGTCGGATTTTGGTCGGATTTTTAACTCACGGTCGGAAAAGTCGGATTTTGGTCGGAAAAATCGATATTTGGTCGGAAAAAAAAATATGAAGTGTTGCCGATAAGGGGAAAAAAATTATCGCGCAGAAGGAAAAAAAAAAATACCCGTGAAACCCAAACCCAAGCTGCGTCAAAATCGCCCTGCCAGTTGGAACGCGAATCTGCCGAGATCACACCTGATTAACGAGACTTTGAGAAAAAGCTACGCTTGCAAAGGCGGCCATTTCGTTTTTCTATCTGGACGACAGCAGTTGATAAAGCATCTCTCTTTTGTGTTTCTTCATTGTGCCCATTGTGAAATTCTGTGCAGCTGGACTTTAATAAATTCTTCAAGATCCAGATAAATCGCGGGAGATCCCATTCTAGATCTAGACTCGAGTAGTGACTTATAAAACGAGCCAGGACGACGGACGGTCTGTTTCTCGGGTTTGATAATTGGGCTCTTCCACTTCGATTGAGTTTCATTTGGACATTGTTTGAACGATTTTCTCATTCATCGGCAGCCATTCATTGCTACAGGAGGCCACTCCATGTTTTTTTTATCATGAGGAGGGTAACGTGTGTTTTTAGATCTGGATCCAACGTAGAATAGGTGGAAACTGGTGATATCGCTTGCTTGATCAAAATCAAGGTCCATTTTTATGGTTTGGTCAATGTCAATAGTATAGTGCTCCGATAACAAATTTCAGGAAGACTAAGAACAACCAAAAAATGGGAAAGTGCTACTTTGATCCCGAGTGGTTAAAAGATCCACAGTATAGTGACTGGCTACTTTGTGACAGTGGGGACAAGGATAATTTCCGCTGTAAATTGTGCAACAGAGCATACAAAATTGGAAAGTCGGGAAAGAAGGCTTTATCGACACATTTGTTAACACAGAAGCACCAGGATGCTGCAGCAGCAACAAAGAAAAACGCTTCCATTCTAGGATTTACCAAGACAAAGCCTGGATCTGTTTCAACTACATCAGCACCAGTATCTTCTTTGGGTGGACCTAATGCTGGTTCTAAATCTAGTTGTAGTTCGCACACTCAATCTCAGCTGCCTGTGTCGGATAGCGATGTACTAAAAGCGGAAATCAAGTGGGTTCTCCATGTTATATCCACTCATAGCAGTGCTAGGTCATCCGACAATACTGATGAACTGTTCAGGTCAATGTTTCCTGACTCTGGCAGTGTTTTTTGTGTTTGCACTTGTAATTTTGAAACATTTTCCGGGCGCTAGACTGGTAGGATTTTCTAAAGGAGTGGTAGGATTTTTTGAAGTTGGAAAGTGCTGGACACCCTGCATAGTGATCAGGGCTTTTCCTTCCAAGTAGAGACGCAGGTGGGTCAAAAAGTACCCAACATTATGTTTTCCAGTCGATGGAAACAGGAAATAAGGCGAGGCGGTCACGTTATCCATAATGGTCCAGGAGCACCTGGTCTTCTATCAGTGTTTATGGTAATATGATACATCACAGTATATAAGCACCATCTCTTAAAAATAGCCCAGGCAAGGCAGCAAAACGAGGAGGCGTTTGCTCGGGCTTGGTAAGCGTCTGTCTCTCCTCTATAAGCCCACCCATTTCCGATTTGGAGAGGACACTCCAGCCATCCGTTACGGATGGGCACAACACGGGAGGTGGCAGTTACCGGTGATAAGCTCAATCCATTTGGCGTACGGATGAGCGCCAGGGGTCCCCTCTGTCGGTGGGAGCGGCTTTTCAGCTGCATTGATCAACTACCGCCCGCCGTAACCTGGGCAGCCCCCAGGCAGTTGGGTGTTGTTCCGCCACGTCAGCCTGCTTCATAAGGTGGTTGGAGCTAGACCAAAAGTCAAAAAGCTGACGTAAAGTGTGCACCTGGCAAAAACAGAAAAATACTAAAACTTGGTACCTGGAACGTCAGAACAATGCGCCCAGGCTTGCAACAGCAAGATCTCACTGATATTGACTCCATCAGGAAATCCCAAATTATTGATCGAGAACTTCAGCTACTAAACATCGACATCGCTGCCCTTCAAGAAACTCGACTTCCCGACTCCGGGTCAGTCAAAGAAGAAAACTACACCTTCTTCTGGCAGGGCCTTAGCAGCGAACAGCCGAGAATCCACGGCGTGGGCTTCGCCGTAAAAAACTCCCTTATCAATTCGATCGCAACTCCAATTGGAGTGTCAGAACGCATCATGACACTCAGACTGAACACCCGGTCTGGTTTTACCAACATTATCTGTGTCTATGCCCCAACACTTACCTCCTCTGACGAAACCAAAGACATTTTCTACGAGGCATTGCAGAGGACTCTCCACAACATCCCTCTCACCGAAGGCCTGCTAATTCTGGGTGACTTTAACGCTCGAGTGGGAGCAGATCACTCCGCATGGCCAAAGTGCATTGGGCACTTCGGCATTGGCAACATCAACGAAAACGGGCAGCGCCTTCTGGAGCTATGCTCCGTAAACTCATTATGTGTTACAAACACGTACTTTGACCTTAAGAGATGCCAAAGAACATCATGGCGCCATCCCAGGTCTGGCCATTGGCATCAATTAGATCTTATTCTCTCAAGGAGGAAGAGTTTGGGCTGTATAAAAATAACTCGTTCCCTCCACAGTGCTGACTGTGACACCGACCATGCACTGGTAGTCAGCAAAATCAAAATTTCGGCCAAGAAAATATACAGATCAAAAGCCCCTTCAATCCCTAAGATCAATGTAACAGCAATCAGAGATGAATCAAATAGAAAGTCATTTGAAAAGTTATTTGCTGAAAGCATGGATAATGTCACCCAATGTGACTCGGTAGATGAAACATGGAACACTCTCAGTTCAAAAATTCATGACTGTGCCATCAAGTCTTTTGGACAGCATAAAGTTTCAAACAACGACTGGGTAGCCCAGAACAGCGAAATTCTCCTACCTCTCATTGAGCAAAAGAAATCTGCTTTCAATGAGTATAACAAAAATTGCAATCAGAGTACAAAAACTTGTTTGAAAAATGCAAAAGCTAAACTTCAGCTGGAGGTAAGACGTTGCGCCAACAAATACTGGACAGACTTGTGTAACAGCATACAAGAGGCAAATGAAAAGGGAGATATGAAAACCGCCTTTAGTCAGATGAAAGTAGCTCTTGGGCCAATCATCACCAAAAGCGCCCCACTTAAGTCTGTAAATGGGGAACCCATCACAGATAAAAATGAACAACTGAATAGGTGGGTAGAGCATTACTCTCTGTTGTATTCAACTGAGAAAAATATTCCACCAGATTTTGAGGAACACCTCCAAAGACTGCCAATAATGGCCGAACTTGACGCTGAACCTTCCTTAGTCGAGCTTTCCAATGCAATCGACCACCTGTCTGCTGGAAAAGCCACAGGAAGTGACAACATTCCTGCAGAGGTATTAAAAGACCTAAAAGGCCCACTATTACCACACCTGTATAATCTGTTACTGCAGTGTTGGAAAGAAGGCGTGATACCACATGATATGAGAGACGCCAAAATTGTCACACTTTACAAGAACAAAGGAGACAAAGGCGACTGCAACAACTATCGAGGCATATCCCTCCTCAGCATTACTGGAAAGGCTTTTGCTCGCGTCATCCTCTGCCGCCTTCAACAACTGGCGGAAAAAGTCTTACCAGAAACACAATGTGGCTTTCGAAGCAAACGATCAACTATTGACATGATATTTGCACTTCGGCAAATCCAAGAAAAATGTAAAGAACAAAACAGGCCGCTTATAACATGCTTTGTGGACCTAACAAAGGCTTTCGACACCGTAAGCCGGTCTGGCCTGTATGCAGTCCTTAAATCCATAGGCTGTCCACCAACATTGCTAAAACTTATTGCATCCTTCCACACTGACATGAGGGCATGTGTCAACTTTGAAGGCTGCACATCCAATTCATTTGCTGTAAATAGCGGTGTGAAGCAGGGATGTGTTCTTGCTCCTACCTTATTTGGTATATATTTTGCAGCCCTACTCAAGAATGCCTTTGGTCAAGGTTCAGGTGGAGTACTTATTAACACCAGAGTGGACGGCTCCATTTTTAATGTTGCCAGACTAAAAGCAAAATCTCGTACAGAGCATATTATGTTACAAGAGCTCCTCTTCGCAGATGATGCTGCAATCGTGGCCCACGATGAAACCACGCTCCAGGCTCTCATCAATAGCCTTGCCAAAGCCTGTGACAAATTCATGCTGAGGATCAGTGTCTCAAAAACTGTAGTTTTGACACAAGGCTTGAGAAACCCCAACCCAATCATGCTGAATGGCTCTCCTCTGGAGCAAGTGGGAAAATTCTGCTACCTAGGCTCAACCATCAGTGGTAGCACAGACATAACAACTGAAATAAATGCCAGAATAGGAAAGGCGGCCACAGCTTTTGGCAAACTCTCAAAAAGGGTGTGGAACAATAGCAAGCTGACCATCAAAACAAAGGTACTCGTGTACCAAACTTGCGTCCTAAGCACCCTGCTGTATGGCTCAGATACATGGACCACCTACTCCAAACATGAAAGATCCCTCAACTCCTTCCACCTGCGCTGCCTACGCAAAATTCTCAAGATCAAGTGGCAAGACAGGATCTCAAATATCGAAGTTCTGAGCCGAGCCAACATTCCATCAACTCAGGCTCTCCTAGGCAAAAAAAGACTGCGGTGGCTTGGACATCTCCACCGTATGGAAAATGATCGCATCCCCAGACAAATTCTCTACGGGGAACTTGCTACTGGCAACCGACCCAGAGGTAGGCCACATCTGCGATTCAAAGACACTTGCAAGGTCACGATGAAAGCATTCAACATTGACCCCAATGAATGGGAGAACCTTGCAAATGATCGAAGCAGATGGAGACAAAAATTGCGCAGTGGCACGCTCGCAATAGACTTCAAGGCAAAAGAAACATACCCGACAAAACGACAGAGGCGGAATGAAAACACTCGCCAAAGTGAACCCAAAAGACTGACCTGCAATCACTGCCATCGCACTCTCGGGTCAAACATTGGTAGAATAAGCCACGAGAGAAGCTGTCAGTCAAAGTGAAAGTGAATATTCTAGCTGCTAAGACCGTCTGTAAAGACGCTAAAGGCCATATACAGTATTATATGCAGGAATGCTGTGAATCTTGCACTGTCCAGGGATGGTCAGCGAAAGTATAACAAACGACCACATTGTGATGAGTTTTCGTTACAATGACACTAGTGGGAAGGTGTGAGATGTGGAGGCCACTCTGTCTCCTGACAGATGACTGCTGTACTACCAGGCGTAACAGTCCGCCTGCCGGGACCAATGCACCAGTGCACACCTTCCGCAGTTTATTGCCGTTGTCAGGAAGCCATTGCGTTATTTCGGTACAATCCTTGGTCTGAATATACTATTTATTCTCAACGGCAGGACAGCCCATGACCACATTATCTTACATGTCGCAAAAGAGACTAAGTCAAACATTAGTTCAAAAGCCGGAAGTAATGTCCATAACTCTGGAGAGCTTTTTGTTAATCTAGATGCCACAAGGATATTTAGTTAGGTCCAGTCATTTTTTTCTACACATGAATCGAAAACGTGAACGGCTGGTTGGTTTGGTATTGTGTTGGCTCTTTTAGGCCTCTTCCGCTACTACAGATCTGTATGCTTGAATCAGAGCCTTTGTTAAATAAGGACGGATACCTCCATGGCAGTCACTCCTTGAGATAACGCCATGTCGAAGCACTCTGCTCTGCAGCCAGACAAATTCACCTTGGACAAAATAATGCTTACTCAGATCTTGAAGCGTGGGATGGGTTAAGGTGGGCGGACAAGCCCGCTTGATGTTTTCATTACCGCTTCACTAACAAAAGGGCCAGGCCGAGAAAATGCATATCCAAACAAACCCACCGATCAGTGCCGAGCAGGTTTTCTGTCCCTGTGCGTACAACCGTGTAATTGTGTTTTTCCTATTGAGTCGCGATTTCTCTCTGTCTTGCTTAGTTTGTTTTAGAGAATAGCATTGTCATCTTTAGTTTTATGAGCTGTCGCTTATTATACCTGTACGTCAAGGCGGGTATTGAAGAATGAGCCATTTTGACTTGGGTATCATGAGAGTCGGCGTAACTTTTCAGCACTTGTTTTGATCCAAGTACACGTATCAGAGTTTGCAATTCATTCTTGCACAAAACGCTTAACAGATACTCACCATAGTCCATCCTCCATCCTCTGGACTTCACCCAAGAAAATAGTGCCATACCTATCGGTTGGCTACTTCTCGCAAGCCTATGCCTATATATCGCTGCATTTTGAAGAAGAAAACGTTTCAGTTTCCAGCTTACAGTTCACTCGTCAACCAAACCCATTTCACCTCTTATAGACTTTTACCTGGTCTGTATTTCGTTCTTAAATCAAGGTGTATTACCTGGATCTTGGAATTCCGGGCCGACAGAAGGTCAATGTCCGCATTTCTTGACCGCTATTTCTCTTCTTATTTATGCGAGGGACGCACATTTGTTATGAAACAGCTGTTGAGGTCCTGCGGTTTGTTTGACTCCATAACTTCTGATGGCCGCGATAATCCCGTCAAGTAGAGATAATTATTGCCTGACTCTATTTTGCCGAGGAAATGATGAGAGAAGATGATAAAGGGGCCTGTTGTGAATACTTTCATAACACTACAGTCATTATCTGTACGAGTTTATTAGCTGTTTAGCGGCCGTCCATCTTGGCTTAAATTTCTTTTCTTTGAATGCAATTTCGTCTACATTAATACATGTATATTTCAGTGATCAGTATACTTTGAAATAGTATTATACACAGCATAATAATTTACTAACATGCCATCGCGACGAGGAATAGAAGATCCGCTGTAGTGTCGCCAACGACAGACAGTGCTAGCTTTTCTTGTATGGATTAGGAGATCAGTGTCATGACACCTACTCTGTAGTCGTTAACCCTGCAAGATTCAGTTCCTTAGCCAGTAGTCGGAAAGGTACGGTGGTTTGACGCCAGTGTGCGACATGGATTCTTATCCATCTTTATACAAAGCCGTGAACCAGGGCTTGTCGACCTTTGTGCATTCAGAACACGTACAGGCGCCTACAGGCATATACTGCAGATTAAAACAGGCAGAAGGGCAATATTTGATATCTTCCGGCGAATGTCAACCCGAACTGTCTGTTTATTGGTTGGTACAAGCTTCATAGCCTTATCTAAATGCAGTGTATGCAAACATTGACGTGTTCCTCCAGTACCACAGCTTCTACCTCTAGCCGAACTTTTCATCTTGAGAATGGACTGGCCATCCTGCACAGAGATTGTGTCAAGGTGCCATGAAATTGTTTGGTGTGATGACAAAATACAAAGTTGCGCATCTCGTGGTCTCGTGTTGTAGTACCGAGAATTCCGACACAATCCCGGATTAATCATATTCCTATAGTTTGTAAAGCCGGTAACAGCTACGTTTCCGGCGGATTAAAAGGGCAGCGCATACGTTGGTATTTGTGCTATGCCGTCTCGGCACAAACATCACCTCACTGTACCTTGATCAGGTTCTGTGATACCTAACGGTGTTTTAGTACGATTGCTGGATATGTGTTTACTCTGCATAATAATTGCTGCCTTTACGAGTCTGGGCCTGAGCTTTAGAACAACAGGGGTTTTATTTATGTACTGTGAATAAACAAGGGCGAGATCAGCAGCAATCACCACCACTACCTCAACAGCAGAAAACTGAATATTTAGAGAACCATGGATGGACATACTTATGAAAAAGCAGCGGCCCAACATGCTTGTTTGACTGTTTGGGATTTGATCTTCCTACATACATTTTCTTCTGCAGCCCCGATTTCTTTTGTGGTTAGAGACCCACCCCCCCCCCCCAAGTGCTTTTCCTTCATTCCAGTATTTTGAGGGTCTTTTTGGCCGACAGAGGTTTCGTTTACTTCTCATTTTTATTTCCACGTTTCTCCCTCTCTCGGTGCTTTTGTTTATATTTCTCCTGCATGAGTGGCGTAGCTTTCACCGTACCCACTGGGATTTATCTGTTTCCGTGTTTGTCCTTTTATCTGTGGCTCCTCGCCATCCTCGCCAAACGTTGGAGGGCCCATTCCAAAAAATCAACAACTCTCACACGATTGCAGATAAAGCAGGCAAATAATACCTTACCATTCGACTGGTGACCTACAAGTGCTGGCATTTAAGATACGAATGGTGTAGTACTCTGATGTGTAGAAAGTAACATTCGCCTGATTGATGCAACACAAAACTGCCTTTAACTGTTATCCTAGTTGGCTCTGCCGCCGATTGAGTGCGTCAGTAATCCAACAATCAAAGAGCTTTATTGACTTGTAGAAAATAGCTGTGGCCATGCACTTTAAAATGCAATTCTTCGTCAGCGAGAAGTTCCACGAGAACAACAACAAAAGCGAGCGTCCCTATCTAAAAAACACATGGCTGGGAGCGAGATATGATAAAAAGGGCCGGTCAGTGGTATGGAGATAGGCATTTAAATTAATGATAACTTGAACCAGACAAGAGCGCTGACTATCTTTTCCAGATTAAGTCAACAGAAAAAAACAACCCAACTCTTGTCGGTGCATCTCTTCATTTGAGAAATGATGTCTGATATTATGGGTGATCTGAAAGGTTTACAAACTACCACGAAGCCTTGATATCTCCCGTGAGTGTTGGGGGCGTTGACGTGCAGATAGTCATTAGAGATACCGGCAGGGAGATGGCCCGTCTCAGTGCATGATTAAATATCATTACGGTTACTCATAGCCCCAGACACCTCATTAGACGCCTACTGACACCCACAGCACTAGAAACAAACTCCCAGGGACGCCTTTATGTACGCTTCACTGATGTTCATGTCAAGTCCATTTTGGCTGTCCACACCTGTCATGTCCGACGCCACAAACTCGTCTTTCTGCACCGTTTTGTGTCTGTCGGTACATCCGTGGGAAGTCAAGTCATTGATGGTTGCATGGAGGTTTCAACTTAACCTCTTACCATCATCTCAGGCACACCTAAGAGCTTTAGAATCAAAATGTTTCTTGCCGTCTCGGTGCGCTGCAGTGTTGGATATGCAACAAATAGCCATCTAAGGAGAGATGCACATATAAACATACGTCATATTCTGAATGGTACGGCTATTGTGTCGAATCGAGTGGCAGGAACAGAGAGGTCGTAACTAGTCACATTACATTGCCATGCATGTAGATGACATTATGTAATATTCCCTACCAAAGAGATCGTTATATTTTGTTGCAGTTATTTTCCTGATTTCTACTTGCCACTTTTTAAACTCATCAGACACCCAAACCTCCACCACTGTAATCAGTAGATACGGCATTACTCAGATTCTGTCGGAGAGGCCACGCCAATTAGTGAACGTGATATGTAAGTTGTAGGGGACGAGCCGGCTTGTGGGTTGAACAAAAATGTTGGATGAACCCCAATCATACATAGGGCTGTGTGTACATTTGTATTAGTTTCTATAACAATACTGAAGTGATGTTATAAAGCTTTATATGTTTGGATCTTGTGCCTAAATTTAATGCTTAGTTGTGCGGGTAAATTTGGGGGGGGGGGTGAGATGAGCAGGAGAAGAATTACATTTTCTTTTACTGTTATCATATGGAGAAAATAAATATTGCTGTTTGTGACTTCCCACAGCTGGCGGGCAGGCTCTTTGATCTGTGTGTAATTGGGAGACAGGCCAATAGAGAGAAAGTCGTTGGCTTTTCCAGATAAAATTATAGCATGGAGGAAAGGGTGAGCAAACTAAATGGTCAGTGGCGAGTCGGATAGATACTAGGGGAGGTTATAATAGTGGGTGTGTGTGGTCCGGGAGGGGGGGCATGAAGATTGTAAACACGTGAGTACGTAAATAAATAATGACTCCTTGGGAGTTTGGGGGAAATGAAGGCAATGTCTGAAGGCAGTGAGGATTGAGCAATACATGCATCGCTTGGCAGAATCAGACTGTAGCTAGCAGGGGCCAAAGACATTTAAAAAAAAGTTTACCATCAGACTGATAGAAAGTGAGAGGGCTGAAGAACAGTGATGACTGAAACACCAAATGTAACTGAACTTAAACAGTAGTTTGTCGAATCATGGACACATCTTGTACGTTCATAAATTCTCAAAAGACAATTGTAAGAGTTGGTGAGTGTCTACCAGTTCAACAAATTTATGCCACTTGTAAATGTCAGATTTAGTACTGACTTTTCAGGACTTGCTTGACATGTCGTTTATGTCAGGCCAGAGCGTTTTTTTTTTATGGCACGCCACGCTAACTTGGAGTGTTATATTGCATTCATAATTCAAATTTGCCACAGCTTGGCTACTTCCCAAACACATTTGAGTACACATAATGCTGTCCTAGTTTTTTTCCTTTTGGATTTTGTCAATAGTGACAGTAAATAGTACCAACGAACGCCGTCCTTGTGATCTCATTTCGCCGTATGTGTACAATTAGGGCACGATACAGAGTATTCAATAACAGTGAATGCAGCCAAAATTGATGGGGCATAAGACATCAGAAACGGTTTGCCCACCAGCTGAAGACAACCAAAGGTAATAGTGAGACAGAGAATCTCAGAGAGAGAGAAAGAGAGAGAGAGAGAGAAAGAAAGAAGGAAAGAAAGAAAGAAAGAAAGAGGGAGGAAGGGACGGACGAACGACGACAGACAGACAGACAGATAGACAGATAGGCCTATTATTTATTGATAAGCAGTGAGAGGACTGGGGAAGTGGGAAATACAAAGACATGTCATGTAGCTGTGATAAGAAGAAGACAGTATGGCTACTTTGAACGCCTACCATTATAGTAAGACAATCAACCTATTCTTTTCCACTATCGATCACTGTAATTGTACATAAGGGCCTGGCCAGCAGATCCCACAGTCTTTATGATAATGGCAATATAATAGAGACGGTGACAGTCACGGCAGTGACCAGATCATCCAACGGTCTCCACAGGTGTGAATTCAGGATTGACCAGCCCCGTTAGTCCTAGCTTAGCGGGACCCAGGCAGATTGAGTAAAAACCCTAGGGTCGGTCTATAATATTAGACGGAATGAAGAGCCCACGGCCCGGGTCGCGTGAAAGCAAATCTGCTAAATATAGTGTTCTGGTCGTGAATTCGCTTATTCACCTAGCTTTCACGCTCTAGTGAGTGGCCATTGTCAACCCTCTCAGTGAAATCTCTCTCCCACAAGTGGAAAGTTTACGCAGGAGGAAATAGCGTAACAGTCTTTCTTTCCTCTACGCCACGCAGCTTTATAACCCTGGCCGTGGCTTCGTGGAGAGGTGTTTAATGCGTAAAATGTGAGTGTGCATGAGAAAACCCACAATATTAATATGTCGACAGAGCTGATTTTGAGAAAAACGGCTTTGAAGTGAAAATAATAATACGTCGAGTCGGACGGTTGGTGCTCTCATGTTTCGACACCTACACACCAGGGTTGCGAGATTCGATTGAGCCAGAAAAGCCAAATTCGTACCAAAAAAAGGCCAAAAAAAGGCCAAATTTCAGATCAAAAAAGGCCAAATTATTTTTCTACTGATAAACAATAAAGCATTGAAAAAAAGAGCTTTTCTAATATTTGTGCGTGCTTAAGCCACCGAGACAGTGGTATGGGAGAGCTGTAATATCAATGCCAAACGAAATTAACTAGTTTTCAATATAATTATATGAAATAAAGTGAAAGTTCACAATATAGTACTTAATTTACACAGTAGATAGGCAACAGAAATAATGAACATACTTACTGACTTCAGTTGTGATGTCTTTCCAGCTTTGTTGTGTTTTGATAAGAGTGCCATAAACTATGATCCAAAAATAGTCTCCGTTTTTTATTTCGTGGTTTAAGAAGTCGCTTTTAATAGAATAAAATCACTATCAGTCGTTTGGTGACTTGGAGTAAATCTATCAACTCGAAAAAGGCCAAAAAAAGGTCAAAAGGCCAAACCAAATTTCTTCAGGCCAACGGCGCTCAAAAAAGGCCAAATTTCTGGAATTTGGCCAAAAAAAGGCCAATCTCGCAACCCTGCTACACACCTTGCCCCCCCCCCCACCCCCCCCCCTTTTTTTCTTTCTTTTTTTTTTTTTTCAAAGTCCGCCCTTGCATCTCATTAACATCACCCCCTCTTTACAACTTCTGCAGCTGAGCTCCTTTTGATGTCTTGAAACTCCCATGTTTTTTTTTTTTTGGTTTGTTTTGGACGTTTACTGCCTTCTGAGTCCGTGCCATGTTAGAACATGCAGGATAGAGCAGTAGTAATCGTTCGTAGCAAGTTAGACATGCCTTTAGTTGGGCCAGCACATGTGGCTCGCCCTGTGTTCCGTGCAATAATCTCCCTCCTCCCCCCTCCCTGTATTTCCCTTTGATGCAGTCAGTGAATGATGCCGAGCGAGACGATAACATCAGGTCTGTCAGGACTTCCTGTCCTGGCAGCGGGCAGCAGGCAGCGGCCAGATAATATCTGTATTATTGTGTTATCGTTATTATTATTGTTATTATTATCGTAGATTCTGTAGAGTTTGACGACTATATCTGCGTGTTGGAAATCCAGATACAGTTTGAAACGGGATTTACACTCCACCCCCACCCCCCAGGTCCTCCCCCCCCCTCCTTTAACCCTCGAGTGTCCAAACAGATTGCCCAGCGCAAAGTTCTGTAACTTACAAACTGATTGAAAATGGCAAATAAAGATGTCAAAAACTGGAGGGGGGGGGGGGGGGGAGATTATCATTTTGTTGATAAATCAGAAAGTGACATAAAATATTGAACGTTTGTGAGGTGTCCCAAATATGCATATATCTGGGTTTTGGAGGGCAACAAAAAAAAAGCTCAGCTAGTATGAAAATGAAATGTAACAATCTATTTGTCCAATGCTTTATTCATTCCTCCATTGATTTCTTTTGCATCTCTCATTCAGTATGAAGTATACAATATACACGTTATAGATTGTGATACACATTTCAATAAAATGTAGGTCAGGTAAACCGAGATGCCGTGAAGCCAGGTATCACGTGAGAATGCTGGCGTTGTATTTGCTCATCACTAGACCTGGGTTTTGCCACAATATCGCATGTCAGTGTATCGTAATCCCTCACACCGACGCAGTTATTGCGCACGGCCGGGGAAACGTCATCGTTTCACGGGGTGAGCCCAGGAATCGATGACACTGCGGGCCGGATGACTAGGGGGGTTTCCCTTGACCCCATTCGGTCATACCTGTACTGTGTGTATACGTCATGTCTTAGATGGAAGGCAAACCAGGTGGAGAAACGGAGTGGTCAGAGGGAGAGGAAGCTGTGAGATTAAACGCTTGAGTAACGGGACACTGGACACTGTCCAGCACTGTAATATCAGCCTTGGTGTCGTCCTCACCCTAGCTCTGTGTGCGAGAATTTCTGACCCGACCCCCCCCCTCCCCCACGGGCCCTCCGGACGTTCTCCGCGTTGGTCTGCCTGCCTACCTTGCAGAGACTGTGCAGATGGTGTAATCAACACACCATTCTCGTCACCTGACCGTTTGCAATGATGACACAATCAATCATGCACTCTCAATATTGTATAAGGTGTGCTTGGGGCGGGCGGAAATGTTAATCGATAGTGAGAAATCTAAGAGCTGAAATGGGAAAAAATATTTTTTATGTTCCTTTTTGGGTGTCACTGACAGTGAATGATGGTGATGACTCGGGGAAAAAAAAAACAACCCACAGTTGATCACGTAATTAATTAGAAAAGCGATCGATCAATGTTGGTTGGATGCAAATTGTGATGTACACTTCTTGCAGCGGGCTGTCGCACTTGATGCACTAGTTTTACATTTACCCCCCCCCCCCCATCCCCTACCCGCCCATTTATGGGTACATAAGGTACACAGATTTGACTGTTGTTTTACCATGGTGTTCTGTAAACCTACTTCCATTTCTAAAGCTGTGTTTTCATGTGTACGGAAACGGAAACGGCAAAAATCAACTCAAGCAGTAAAAAGAAAGGGTGTTTCCATGTGTACGGAAATGGCGTTTTACGTACATGTAAAAACATTCTGGCTGTTTCACCTCTAGTTGTCTGGAAGGCTTCTTGACGTTTCCGTTTCCGCAATATAAAAAGTCAGCTTAACCAACCCCCCCCTCCCCCCCCCCCCCGTTTGCAAGGGAAGCGGTTTTGACAGCAGACCGATCTTGAGGTATTCAGGAATGTTGCCCACGGGGGCGGATTGAGCCCGACTTGGCAAAAAAAAAGTAAAGGTGTAATCTGCCTACTTAATGCCGTGAAAGTGTCACGCTACGTACAGACTTACTAGCAGAATCCTACTGCTACTGGAACCATAGCAAATCACTCATGAGATGCTTAAAAAAGGGGCGCTTTTTGACTAAAGAGTCACATTCTGTGGCTGGGAAATGATTAAAAATCCCTCCATAAGAAAAAAAGACTGATATGTTCCTCACAGAGAGATGGTCACTGGTTTGGCGGTTGAATTGTCTTAGACCCACCCATTGCAGCTGTATGTATGCACAGCATAAAGTGCATTCTACATCTCATATTGTGTCATTGTCCAGTCCACCTGCAGCAGACTCGTACAATATCCCCCCCCCCCCTCTCTCTCTTTCTCTCTCTCCCCCCCCCCCCTCTCTCTTTCATATGCTCCTTCACCAAAGCAATAAAACTGGCGTTCTCACCCACTGCACCTTCTTACATGGCAATAATCTTCCGGCACCTTTGACCACGGTGTGAGTATGTTTTGGGGACTGGTATTTTATTAATGGTATTATTTGGCACCTTTCAGCACCTGGGCATAACATATTCCATTTGTAGACAAATTATGAATCTTGCAAAACTGATAAAGAATATTCAGGATAATGCAAAAAATATGTTAAACAATTATCACGAGGAATTGTTTTTTTCATACTGTAGAACATTAGATACCATGTGATGGTTTAAAATATGTAACACTGCATGGTAAAGGATTTTCTGATAACCTGTGAACCAAAGTACAGCGTGGAAAAACGCAGTAGCATTATAAGAATATCGGATTTTCCAATAGGTGAATCACAGCGGACGTGCGCCGCTTTAGTATTGGCATTTCCAAAGATAGTTCGTCATTGTTGCTGTTGTTTGATGAAACTACACACGGGCATTCCCGCTCCACTGAGGATAAATGTCAAACACATGCACTGGTTAATTAAGTGCAGATTGTGAGTCACAGTGGGTGATGGCCGAGATAAATTTGCCAACTGACTGCAGAAATTTCTGTGTGCGTGTAGCGTGTACTGGAGTATAACATAATGCACAGGGCGCGAAGGAGCTGAGTTGGACAGTTCTCAATGCGCATGCAGCCAGCCACTCTGGTCATACCTAAAACTTTCATTGACGTTTGATGGGATTCAATACTTTTGCGTGGAAAATGACAGAATTGTCCAGCGACCTGCTAGCAAACTTGTGAGAAACAAAGAAATCATTAAACTCCCCCCTTCCCCCTCCGGTCCGGTCCTCCCTTCCTCCGTCAGATAATAAACTAATGCGGACAAATTGCGTTTTCCAGACCGGCTGGAGGTAGTTGAGAGGTCGGAGTGAGCACTCTAAAGTCTAGAGTACAATAACATGTCTGTGGTTCGTCAAAGTTTGCGTATTTGTCAAATCACAAGCACCTTTATTAGGTGAATTTATGGGGGGGGGGGGAAGAAAGGATGTGAGTGCGTTTACCGACATGACGGTGTGAGAACAGGTTAGTGGTAAGAGTTTGGGTTATTCCGTTACTGCAGCAGGTAAAACTTCCTGCTCACCTGCAGCTTCAGTTTATATATGGTCCTGCGAGTTGTTGACTCAGTGCCCCACACGGACGCCCCTGGTCAGTTTGACAGTGTTTTGTGACACCTTACAATAAAGCCGAGCTCGATCGGGCATCGGCACCTGCCGGGAGTACTCTTCGAACATTGCATGAAGTGCTTGCGTTAGAGAACGTCGCGGAGAGAAGGGTAGGAGTATAGTGGAGCAAGATTTCGTGAGAAATTAAGGAGACAGTCTCAAGGACACTATTGTCATTTGAATTCAGTCAAGTTTTAAGTCTCTATACCCCAGTGGACCTAACTTGCAAGTTTAGTCTAACGGTGTAACGGGACATTTTGTCCCCCAAGCTGAGAAGATAAAGCCTTAGTTCATTCCTGACAGTCTGAGTCTAAAGTCCCATAATGAAGTCCTGCTCAACATCTAACGGTTTCCTGTGGTTATTGTCCTGGGTAAGTGGATAATGACTTCCCCTTATTTGTCCAAATTAGAGGTAGCCAGTGAGACCTCACAGCCATGGTGTCTTTGCCGGGCTTTATGCATGAACATTTTTCAGGTTGAAAGTGTAACATCTTGGAATAATGACTGTTAAGCTATCATTTTCATAATGCTTTTTATATTTCTAAACCTCCGCATTTCAACCTGTTCGATTAGCACTTTTTATTTATCCATTCCCCAGTTTTGTTGTCGTTTGACTTTGCTGTTGGTTTGACTTTTGTTCCTCATCGGACGGATGGTCGACATTTCTGACACAGTCGTCTCTGTGGGCAGATTCAGGGCAGATTCTGCCTTTCCCATACATCTGTCAATCATTTAGGTCCTATCCCTGGGGTATTATGACATTGTGGTTTTCTGGCGCACTGTCAACTCAGATGTCCCCGCCGGGAAGTATAATTTGTCTGAGGGAGATTTTACGATTCCGTAGACAAGAAAACTGGGTTATGCGGGGGTGGCCTGCATAGATAGCACTAAGTACTGAAGGTAGTAAGACCAGAGACTCTCTTAAGGAGTAGTTTTGAGACCAAAGCAAGGAGCTTACATTGTTATCCTTGGACCAAAGAGATTTACACAGGTCAGGGCGGGAGTCGAATCCACCTTTATAGTGGCCGGATTAAAAAGAAGCATTGTTGTCGATTTGAGCAGGTCATGATCTGGGGGAATTTCTCAAGTACTTGCTACACGTTCCTGCCAGCACATGGCCATACAAAGTCAAGAGGGGTTTCTTGGTGTAGGAATATTTAGTTTGAGGGCGTGACACACTTCACTTACTGATACATTTTGCACCTAAATTTCTAGTTCCAGCCATCATACAATGTTTAAGGCCCAAGTTGGACGATAATGAGGCCAAAAGCGACAGCTTGTTCTCATAAATTGCACTTGCTTTGTTCCCATGATGAATGAACCGTCTTGGGGGCTGCATTGCTTGCAGTTGGCGATAGTGAGAATTCTAGCCCCTTGCAAATTGTGTCTTACAGTAAAGAACGAAATTCATGTTTTGTGCGATTTCATGATTCAGTGTTGTTACTGATTTTTCTTTTCCTGTCTTTTCTCTACATTTCTTTTGTTAAATGTTTTTCTTTATCGTTAATCCATCGAGTTGCAGCCTGTCTTTACCATTGTTCAATCTTGGTACAACCAGCAACCATTAACTGTGATAAGGTGAAGATTTGTGTGAAGTCAGCATTTTTCACCCCACTATGCATACAATCATTCTTCTCTCCATACAATCGTCTCTCCATTCGCATTTGAGTGTGTTATAAATTTTGACAAATTTGCACGCTGACGCCTATTGTGTTTTCATACATTTAGTACAACAGTGTTCACTGTGCAGTTAGTTGTGGCATCTTCATGTCACAATACGTGTACTGTACATTTATCGGATAACGCGTATACAGGTTAAGTTTGCTTATTTCTGTCTTGATTCCCTGGTAATGTAGAATTTGTTTAACATAATTATACTAGGACACAAAAGAGTGGGGTTTCTGCTCCTTAAGTATCATTTTAAATCGTAAGTAAATGGAACATGCACGACAATGATTAAATGGACGGGAATCCAAATTATGCATGAAACGTTTAGATAGGAACTGTATTGTAGAATAATCTGGCAGTATTGAGATTTTTAATACATTTAACCAGTAAATATTGTCCCGCGAAGACGAACCACCATCAACATGTCTGGTCAAGCCTGTTAGCCGGTAGAATCACAACTTTTTTCACCCTTATTCTACTTGTCTGTCTCCTACGGTCCCCTAACAAGAGCATTGGCTGTCCTTCATCTTGCATTGTATTCTAGCGGAGACACTGCTGAGCTGGAGAATTGCCATACTTAGTACTCTTTTTCATGATGCCACAGTCCAGAATGTTTCGTGCGTACAGTCATTGATGGTGTGTAACTTGAAGACAACAAAGCTGTGTTGCAAATGCACCGTTCCGTACCAGTGCAGTTGCTCGTGGCCTGTTACTGCCCGTGATTTGTTTGTATCTCGCATACAAATGTCAGATATTGAAAATGTATGCGATGGATGAGTTAACATGGCACAACGGAGTGTGGGTGTTACGAATGTCATGGACGGGTGGGCGGGCGTAATAATAGTTGTGATGACTTTGAATGGCCGGACTGACGAATCTGAAAGCTCGCAATTTTCACATTATATAGGCTGTCGTTTCTCATTTTCTCGTTTATCTGTTTCTGACACAGATCTACCTGCTTATGCCTTCTGTTTTGGGTATTTTTACACATCAAACCGATCTGGAACACTCAACCTTGCCTCGCTCGCTGTATCATCATTGTCTGGTTATAATATTAGATTACAATAGCTGCAGCATTTAGTAAAGACCCGGTTCCATTTTGTATTATCTGATTTTAGTATCAGTCTCCTGCCATGCAGAGTGCAGACCACTTTTGTGTGAGATTTTCCTTTTCGTGATTATATGCAATTGGCTTGATTCCGGGCATGGCATGTAATACCGAGAAAAATTCACCCAGCAGAGCAGTGCAATCAGTAAGAATTTGAGACAACAAAGTCCACGCATTCGCGGCATTCCAAAACACAACATTATATTGCTCAACGAGCTTCATGTCTCCAGGTAGCTCAGAACGACGTGCGGTTTAGAGATCCTTCAGCGTTGCACAGTTGCTGCAGTGTTTTTTGGGAACCCAGTCACGCAGCCGCGCGATTAGGGGACATACGTGATCTATTATACATTCTCAGGTGAAGTGGACACTTGTACACTCCAAACTCCTCCAGCAAACATTAGTGGTTAGCGATTTGACTCAAACAGTTTACATAGGTCTGCCAGTCTGACCACTGCTTTATTTGTTCATGAAACTAGACTAGTTCGGAGGTAATACAAATATATTTGCTTTTTCCTGGAGGCAACCTCCGGAGTAGTAGATTGTGGAAAGGAAAGAAGTTTAATATTGCACAAGGGCCTTCTCATCGGGCTACATGTCATGTTTGGTTACAGCATGGTATGCGAACATTCTATTCGAGGAAATGTGAACGAATAGCATACTATTTCTTCGTAATTAAAAGCAGGCACTTTTGCGATAGGATATGTTGGTATCTCGTAGCTTACATTGTGAAAATACAGCGTTTTTAGTCTTCAGTAAATATACATTATGTAAACGTCCCAGTTGATCCCTGCCTTTGAACTCTGTCGACATGGCTACAGTCGGCCGGCTACAGTCTGATGCTAATGTACTCAGAGTTTAAGACAGTGGCCGGAGACAGCTTGAATCTTGTCACAGTAGGCTGGAGTTAATCCCGGGGAGGCGACAGGATGAAACTGGGACATTTTTACAATACTGGATATACACACAAGGCTCATCAAGTAGGTCAACAATTTGCCGGCTACCCCGGGGGTACAAAAATGCCAACTCCAGAATGATGACCTGGAGTCATGCCCCCTGACATGGCTCAGATTCCCAGCAGCAGGAAATAAACTGTGCAACATTGGCGTGCAGTGATTAGAGTGTCTTCCTTTTGGTAGAGATCACGAGGAGACTATTTGGTGTGCCAGGCTATCTGTCAGTTTATTTCTGTCGCACAAATTTCAATTTGTTCGTTCCTTTTCACCATCTCTGTCTTCATTTGGTTTGTCAGTTCCCCGTGGTACTGAAACACGACGATACACACCAGTCTTGGTCAAATTCACTATAAAACGTTAGTTTATAGAATAAAATGTGCTGTCTTTCTGTCCGGGTTACAATTTTGTAGGACTTCTAGTTTGTCTGGGCCATTAGGAAATTATGGAAGTTGGTACAAACAACAAAGCAGAGAGCCACGGGAAATGATTTTTTGCATCTCCTGTATGATTTCGTTTTGCTCGTGTACTGTCTTTTTCCATAGCAGCTCATGTTAGAGGCGCGTAGTCCAATAACAAAGTCAGATAGAGAAAATACTGAATTGTATTCATTGCCCAGCTACAGCTTACTGTGGAAACTTCTACGGTGCCCTAACAAAAGCCATAACAGGGCAGCGTGGCTGTCCTCCATCCTGAGTTGTACCGGTATTCTAGTGGAGACACTGCTGAGTGCTGAGCTGGCCGGAGAATCGCATACTTAGTACTCTTTTGTATGGGTTTAACCTGACTGGGTCACTGGATTGTTTACCCAATTCTTCACCACATTATCGATGCCACTGAATCTGCGCACTAGGACTGTTGTACAGCTGCAAAACGTTCTGAATGTGTCAATCTATTGCAGTGTATGCACAGTTGGATCGGTATATTTGTCATGCAGAGTTTGCATTTTATGTGGCTGTTGAGGAATTTGCAAGTAACGACAAGCGAAGACCGCCATCTCCCCACCCACGCGATCTGTTCCTTGGAAATTTGTCCTGCAGTGCTGGGTAAAAGATATTTTTTTTCTTTTATCTACCGCACAAAAGTCAGGACGCACCTGCGTACACTATTTGGCACACCCGTGCACACTTCAGACGCGCGCACCCACTCAAGGGGAGATAGTATAAACATTCCCGAATCGTTGTGTTCACCGCACAAATTGTATATCCCTTCAAATGGAAGAAGAAAAAGATAGTCAGGTTAACGGTCTGATGACTTCTTGTACACAATCACACTACACTAGCCTACCACATTACCGGCAGTTTAATATTCGGCCCATCCTCATTTCTCATGGTTGGTTGACGATTGAGTCTCCTCGGGCTTGTAACAAACAACAACAACAACCGCACTGCCATTTTTTAAAGTCAGATATTTAACTTGTTTTGCTCTGCAAAATATTCAGAAAGTCAAGTCAATAAAATAAGTATTGAGTTAATAATTTGGATAAAAAAGAGAGAGTGAAAGCCAGAGGTGGCATCGGGGTCTTGCAGCTATTGGGTTTATGGAGAAAAAAAAAGTCGCTTGGGAAGAGAGGCTGTGGGGAGGGAAAGAAAAGCGAAAGTAGCAAATCAGAGATTAAGATCTTGTACCAGTATGCATGCAGGAATGTTTGTCTAAATCTCTTTTTTTTTTTTTTTTCTCTCTTTTCTGTTCTGCATTTTTATTTCCGACTGCATTTGGGGGCTAGCTATGAGCTGTGAGAAGATTAATCACGTTCGATAAAAAAGGCTATTGAATTCATGTTTGCTCTAGACAGGTTGGCAGAATTTTGCTGAGCAGTGTCGGTGTGTGTTGGCAGCTGTATCTGAGAAGCGAACGTCGAACACTATGCTTTAGAACACCGGTGTTTAGTATTTGATCCTTACTGTTGTGGTCTTGTCCACCAGAATTGACTTGCAGTTATAATTATTGTTATCATTATTATTGATGAAAGCGTCGTAGCAAGATTTTTCTTGCTGAGGTCATGAAATTTGCTTCAAAATTGATAAAGGTGTAGTATTTGTTCATAATTTTATTACAGTTCCCGGCGTATTATTTGCCTGAGTCGAAATTGTATTTACAGAACTGAGCCATTCAGCATTTTTTTTTTTTTTATACAACAATGGCAGATATAGTGTACCTCTTGCATACTGAATGTAACCACACAGCTGAATGTAGAATATTATTTGCTCAGATTTATCTCAATGAATGAGTCAGCAGCCGCTGTGAAAAGCTGGAGAAAAGCCTTTCAAACCCACGCCAGATACAATTAAACCCAAAATAAAATGTGTCACGTGGTAAAAATGGCCACGCCCTTCCTGCATTCCTGTGGGTTCGTGTACTTTTACTCTGTGGATGTCGTAGACCTTCCCTTCCCCTTTTTTACACAAGTTCCCGCACACGCATACACAGTTTTTGTGTCGTTACGTTGCTACCGGTGTATTCACCACCCTTTTTAAAACAGCACACAATGAAGTAGTTACATTTCAATTTTCTGCCACCCCTCGACTGAATGGAAACTTTGAAGGTCTGTCACAGAAAGAGTAGCGGCCTTTTCACTCCCCGGGACCGCCAACCTGAGGATTTGAATGACACCACCGAAATGGAAATAGAAAATTGAATAGAAAATTAAAATTACCCAACTGGGTTAATTTTAGGGAATTTACAGCCGTTGACTGTCAGCATCTGATGCACATGCACTTGAAATGTGACGTAAAGCTTCTGTTTTGTGAACAAGAACAGCGTCATAATTATCTGGACTCTGGTGTTCAGTTGACGACGTTTCCAGAAAGCGTAATGACAAAGATCCGCGGGTGACTCCAAATTAAAATTTTGTACTGTGTTACCAGGAACAAGCCGGCCGGCCATTCTGCTCTGATTCTGACGTGATTCTCCTTTTAAGGCATGGCCTGAATCACCGACAAGCCTGTTTGTGTTTGCGAAGTGGAGCAGTGTTAACGGCAAGGGTTGTTTGTGTTTTAGGGAAAGACGTTAGGCAAGGTTGGGTGTCACACCTAGGGCATTCCTGTCTCGCACCCAGTTAACATTTCCACACAGGCATGTCTTGTTTCACTGTAGCTCAAGTAAGAAATAACAGGAAAGAGGGGGTTCGGCATGGAAGCAGATTTGCATGAGAATCAAACCATGAATTGAATGAATGCAGGGCGTGAAAACAACCACTTAAGCCACGTTTCGTAAACTCGTGATGTATTGTGATTTTATCTCCCGCCCGGGAATATTCTGTTTGTTCCAACTTTATGTTGCTCTGGTAATTTCAGAGCACTCAGTCATAAAATTTTCGTGTAAGCAATAGAAGTATGTGGAGAAAGATAAACGTGCACTGTTGTTTGTTGGTTGGTATGACTGTCAAACATTAACTATGAACAGTGTCAGACACACTGTCTCGTCGTTCAGCATCAACCTGGAATTATGCCTGGTCGCTCATTTCCAGCAAACTTCAACCCTATGCAGTGTGATGTGGCTAGATAAGGTTCTTAACCTGTTTAGCTGCAGTTGCAAAACGAGCTGCAGCACAAGCTAATGTGCTGACCTGTATTCAGTTGTGCAAATATCATTAACATGTCTATTGTTACAGTGGTGATCAGTTTATGGGTGTCTTTGGAGACTAAAATACATTGGCCAGGGAGTCAGCGAAACATGCCGGTAAAACATTTTCATGCGCAGTCCCCATTTGGAGGTGCCAATGTGCATTTTGGAATGTCGCACCCAAACCTAATTTTTTTTCTATAAAAGGAATGGCACGCCCAATTAGTAATTTAAGTGCATTGTAGTGTTAGAAATTCCGTTAAGTTGATTTGCAGTCATTCCAATATGTGTTTAGGATTAAATATTTGCACTTTACTTTTCCTGTTTTTATTTTTCTTGTGTTTTCTTGGTAGGAATTAGTTCTTTAGGGAATTTGCCCGGGCAGCGGCCTTGTTCGGCCAGCTCTTCTCAGCTTTCAACTGCAGAGACATCTTTAACGTGCGCAACGTGCACCCGGGCCCTCCGAGTTTTTTTTTGTTTTTTTTTTTCGTCCTTATCCAAGAAGATTATGTGTTCGAGCCTGCCTACGATACGATCGGGGACAGCCCCCACTCCCACCCCCCCCCCAAATTTCAACATGCCTGCACCGACCGGGAATTGAACCCGGTAACTTCGGTATGCGAGGTGAGCACTTTGCCTCTAGACCAACCTGTCCCCGCCATTCCAATATGTTGAGATCCCATATAACATGAGGCCTGATTGTAATGCCTCGGGTGGCAGATGTACATTGACTGTGACTGTGAACCGCATTATGAACCATGAATTCATTAACCTGGGAAGCATCTGTTCCACTGTATTAAAAATATTGTTCATATTCCTTCACAACAAACCGGTAGGTTCCTGACATATCGTCCAACACACATTGGTAAACTGACATTGGCTGGTGTCTAAACATCTACCTCTCTCTGTCTCATCTGCCCGTTATGGTTGTACGCTGGGGAAGATCGCTCCGCAGATAATATACCATGCCATGTAAAATATTGACAAAAAACCGCGGAGGATATTTATACATTTTGCAGTGGAATTTACTAAGCTGTGAAGTTTGTTATGTTTCGGTGTCCCGTCATCACGAGGCCGTGTAACTATGTGCTATGTTAATTTCATCCATCGGCAAAATCTACCGGCCTGCATGGTATCCGGAATCCTCGGTCGTTTGCCCAAAGCTGATCCTGCCTACTAGCTGGTGTGTGTAAACACACGTCCTTTATTCTTCCACTTTAAGAACCACCGTTTTGTCGGGGCTCGGGCTAGAGAGACAGGCCGGATGTCGCCTTTCGTGTCACTTTATTATAGAACTATGAATCCCCGGTCTTTAGAATACCCCTCTTTCCCTGCACCATGTTTCCCTACCCCTCTTTCCCTGCACCATGTTTCCCTACCCCTCTTTCCCTGCACCATGTTTCCCTACCCCTCTTTCACCTCTTGTGCCTTGCTATCCCCATTCCAAATCTACCCCCCCCCCCAAACCCCCCATATGTGTCCACCCCCTCTATGTTTACTAAATACACAGTAAATGTGGTTGATGTAATTTTTTGAAAATGTGTTTGGTCACACTTTAGGCATGCACACCCGGGGTTGCTGCACTGAATTCCTTCGTCATTGTACGTGTACTTTTGTTTTGTTCGCATTTAAGCAAAGTCATCAGTTACAGTTTGGTCTGCCCCAGCGCCATCATTCACTACTGCTTCTTCCTCCTCGCCTCCCTTTTTATTTCTCTTTTGAAATTCCCATCTCTTTGATTTTCATTCTGCAGATCTGAACGACCATTTCCGTACATATTGCAACAGTCCACACACTCCATATTTCGTACGTTCTTCTTTCCTCCTATTTTCTAGTCCTTTCTGTCTCTCCACGATCACTTATTCCTTTCTAGTTATCGTTTATTAAGTTAACGTGACAAGGACTTTCTCCCATGCAAAACCATTCTATCTCGGCATATTTACATCCCGGTAAACTATATATATCTTTCTTTCTTTCCGTCTCTTTCCACGCTACTTCACTCTTTGAAAAAAATAAAAAATAAAAATCACCTCTTGCTGTTCTTTCTTGTCCTGATTATTATGTTATAATTAAGTGCTTTCATCAACGCCATTAAGTGATTGTTCTACCTGCATAATACAGACCCCATTGTCTGGCATCTTTGCTGTCTCTCTCTCTCTCTGCTCTCACCTTTGTTCTCTTGCCTTTCACCACAGCAGACGTTTAGTACAGCGCTGTCTACTCAGCAGGCGCCACGTCATTCTAATCTTTGTATTTAATTTGATTATCAAGAAACCCTTGTTTTTTGGTTGTGCGTTACGTTCGGCCATGGGCAATATTTTTGCTTGGCTGATATTTTTTACTGGTTGGAGTCAGGTAAGTTCGGATGTAATAAGATTCTACAATACGGTGGAGGGGGGGGGGGTCGTATTAACCCTAATTTGTTCAGACCTTGCGAAGATGCGTGATGAACTCGAATCCTCAGGTGTACAGTTCTGGCGTCTTGTTTCCACTGCACAAGTAAAGTGCTGTGTCTTCTTTCAGCAATTTGTGAAAAGTAGCAAGGTGTTCATTTTCCACCCTTTTGAATTGATAAAAAACACAAAATAGCTACAGCGTAAAGCACGTAGAGTTTACTTTGCAATGGAAAACATCGGGTCTTGACCAAGGGTCAAGTAAACAATTACGTATTATTTTGATTTTGATAGTAAACTGTTTGCTTTAGATATATCAAGAGAAACCCTTCAAGTAGAAGTCAGTTTATAGTCCACCCCGGGTGCATTCCTTCCATTAGTTTGTGAAAGCCAAGACTACGAAAACCATAAATGGACCTTTGCTCTGACAGAGATCTTAGAGCCCTGAATGTTGACACGCACGTTGTTTTTAAACTCCATTACAGCATTCAGACGGGCCGGATTCTGTGGCCTTTGGCGTATGACAATACAAATGCCACCTTAAACAGTGCTATTCTTCTTAGCCTTTTCGGTGAATCGAGTGTGATTTTTATTTTTATTTTGCTATATCTCGCTCCATCTCTCTCTCTCTCTTTCTCTTTTCTCTCTCGTCTTCCTCCTCCTCCTCCTCCTCCCCAATGTGTTTCCTGTTTCCACCCACTTTTACGTCCGCTGATTTATTTTATTTGTGTCCCTGTTTGTTTCACTGCCTTTCTGTCCGTTGTCGAGTCCACCAGTGTCCTGGGAATTGAAGACAGCTGCCACGTGTTTCCTGTTTGTTAGAGAGACTGGCGGATGCTCCCTCTTTCATATCCATCGTTTGCCTCAGTGCCTTGTCTGTCTCTGGGGCCATTGACGGTCATTTTGACCAAGTGCCATCTTAGATGACCACCAGACCTGTCTTCTTATTACTACTCGTCGATGTTACAAATGAGAGAGTTCAAGGATAATGTATCTATGGCAGCCTCGCCACTGTCCTGATTCAGCGTACCCGTGCACTTTTAATTACATTTAATTATGAAAATATGTGCGAGTATACAGAGGTGTGTGTTGTTGTGTTTATCGTGCACGGGTGTGCGTGCATGTTGCGTGAACCACAGAGCACGGTAGAGGATCGTGTCACTCACGCACAGTTGGTATCTTTGACGTCAGTGAACCTTAGGTTGGTACAATATGTTCGTCAAGCGTTTTGCATTGGAGAGAGTCTTCCACGGTTCTGTGTCGTCTAGGGTGTGTTGGAAACATCTCTCACGTTGTTGATGGCGATGCAGGCGAATTGCTGCACACTACCAGTATGTTACGCCGCCACACCGCGCTTTGGCGTGAGGATCCATTCAGTGGAGCTTGTTTGTGTCACCTATTTCATTACCGTGCTCACCTGTTCCCACCTGTGAACATTTCAGCTGCTGTATTGACTGTTTACGGTCAAATATTTTAGAAAGTAATTTAAAAAAAAAGCAAGTTGTTGTGACATAATGTGGAAAGATGCGTTGCAAAATTTTTATTAATTGTAATGCCCTGTTGAATATGATAGTTGTTATGTGGCTTGTAAGCCATTCATTCGTCTCGTTGAATTTTTAACGTTAAAGATAAAACATACGGGATTTGTGAGTCTGCACTAATTAGTCGATCAGCCCATGCAGTTCTGTATCCTCAGTGACGTACATGTGAATTGTAGTAATGTGTTTGAAGTAATTCAGCAAGTGTTTTATGAACTTACCTATAGGCATCTGAGGGCTGAAAACTGGCCCAAAGAGAGAGAACAGAAAAACCGTGAGAGACGCAAAGTGGCCGCTGTCGTGCCGACGCGCCTTCAAACATAAAGTCAAACTCAAACGCATGACCAGATTGACCAAAGGTCGTGTTAGATTTTCATTTAAAAAAAAAATAAAAATATCTCAGATGAGAACCGCCATGTCAGCAAATAATCGCCTTGAACAAATTGTGTCAAGCATTTTTGACGAGCCCTGTGTAGATGGGAGGGTTGGTATCCGTTGCGATCCTTCTCCGTGAAGACGTCCAGACGGTCATTTAGGGGACACTTGCGCCATCGTCCAGACATGTTTTTCACTGGTCATTTAGAGATATCAGGATAGCCCAGGGGATGAAACCTTAAGGGCCTGGTCCAGGAATGAGTAAATTTACTTCTGAAAGGCGGAGGCTCGCTGGGGGGGGGGGGGGTCAAATTTGTACCGCAATTGCTTTCGATTTGTGGTAGGTAGACAGAAATTGTTGTCACGAACTGAACTTTTGGTGTAATTTGCCATAGTAAACGACAAGCTTTGATGACATGATCCTGACCAAGTTGGTTTGAACACACGGCTCAGCTGTCGTTGATAGATCCAGGTTATTGTCCCTATATTGTGGGTTTGTGATATCTAAATTGTGTTAATTTCGTAATGATAGAAGATTGCAAGGAATATATATCAGCCCGGAAAGGAGAACCTTTAGAAATGGGTAGTGATGAAGGTCGGTGGAAATCGTTATCACAGAGGAAGATATCTGAAGAAAAGAAACTGGCTTTTTTGCTGGAGCTGCTACTGTAGAGAAAGAAGAAGAAAAGAGAGCTGGAGAGGGTGACCTGGGGTTATTATGACCCATCGATTGTTGTTGACCCCCCGATACCTGCAGGCATTCCTCCGGGCAAATATTCAGGTGACACACTCAGTAGGCTGTCCCAAAAACGTTATCACGCACAGCATCTCTCGTATGGAACACTCTTTAAGCACTGCTGTGACTGAACATTGACTTTTTGAAGGAACAATCGGAAAAAAGAGAAGGGGGGGAGGGGGGTGGGGGAGTTTGCTTGGAATCCTCACTATCTCCTGGCGGAACAGAAAAATCTAAACTGCTTTGAGACCCGTGTTCATTATCTAAAGTACTAAATTAATTGCTTTCAAATTATGTAGGATTGCACCTTGAGGGGGAAGTGCCGTGGGGCATCCCAAGAGAGCAGCAAAGATACCACCAATACTAAAAACAGGTACTCATGATGCGTTAGCCCTGACAGGCTGAGCTGCAGTTTACCCTCACCAGTAAAACAGTTAAACCCAAATTTTGCTGTTGGCAAATCGATGAAGTTGACAGTATCGGGGGGGGGGGGGGGAGTTGAAACAATACTACCGTAAACGAATTGCTGCCCTTTGTCTAGTGGTGGAGCCAATCATTGGTCGCATTGTGTATTCACACTTTTTCATCGATTCGACCCACTTACATTCAAATTTATAGTGACAGTCTAATGATTGTGAGTGTCGCGCATTGGGTTCCATATACTAAAGCATTATGTTAGTAACGCCATGGGCGCGGTAAAATCCGATGGATAAGGCACTTGGGGTCTAACTACATGATTGTATAGAGTCTTAAGGAGAGTGGAAGTATGAATGAAATATCTGTCTGTCTGTCTTTCCCTCTGTCTGTGCCTCCATCCACCGATCTTTATGACTAGCTACACTTTTTAGTATGTCCAGCTGCGTATGTTTCACTCTGACAGATATTCTTTGAATAGACAAGTTTACAAGTTTTCAAATCTATCTTACCACTCATTCTTTGCATGAACTCTGAGCGATAAGCGTGAAAACGGTCGGTCCTCGACGTTTGCGGTGAAGCCTTTTTCCTTATAGAAGTGGTGATACAGCGATACAGCAAACCTTGACACTGAGCACCATTTTTGGTGTGGTTTCTATTGTTGTTTTTCGTGCAGTCGGTAACAGAAAAGAACAAAAAACAGCATCATGCTCGTAAACTCATGGGTAAACAAGGTGACAGGAGATATAGACACGCATGTCTAAATGCTGGAAGACGTGCTGTGCAGACTGTAAAATAATTCACAAATTAACATCTGTAATGGGTTCATGTTTTTAAATGCTACCTCTGTCGGCCTGGTTATTGTCTTTGAATACATGATCAGTGCAAATTGTAATGACCGTGAAGATTTCACCAACACATCGTCTGAGGGAGAGGGCATGGCTTTTATATTGTCTCGAGAAACTGATGTCAAAGGGGTGATGTGACCTGAACGGTTGGGGGACATCCGTGTCAGTCCAGACAGGTAGAAAACACAAATAGTGGGAAATTCTGAACCTGCATTAAAAGTTTGGTCTGAAGGCCACTGACCCTGGAAAGACACAAGGTGAAGATTGCAGAGCGTTTTGTCGAATCTTTCGTTACTTTGTCTACAGTCGTCATGCAACACTTTCAGGAAAGTCCTCAGAGAGCTCAAGATCTTATAGCTAAACAGACAGTCGCACAGTAACGCCGGTCACTGATCGTAGTCTTCCAGGGCCTTAAGTACCAACAATGATCAAACAATATTCAGGCGCGGAAATATGAATTTTAACAAGCAGCTAGTACCTTGTGGGGTGTAGGGTCAAACGCATTGTTAAAAAAAACAATTCTTTGCGTGCATAAGTATTATAGGAGAAGAATGGGACGCTGAAACTGCGGTGAAATTATATTTCAGACACATTGTGCTAATTGTCTCTTTTCCAATCCTAGGGCATGTAGAGATATTCCTGAACTTCGCCTTTTCAGACTGAAATCCAAGTAGTTTTAAAATATTTACCGGTTTTTGTTCATTCTCCCTGCTTTCGTAAAGTTACCTCTACAGGAAGAGATGTACTATAGCCAGTATATGCGACAGCAAATTTAGGAGTTGGCATAGTCTGATGAACGAACAACAGAGCTTTTAGCGGTACTGTAAACCTTACTTAGGGCAAGATAAAGTTGGTGATGTCTTATCTGGCAACATCGGCGTGTGGCGCGGTCTCCGTTATATCTACCTACTTACATCTGGCTGAGAAGTTTGACCTACTCGCAGGCTTATTCATAGTGCCAGCTGCTGGATGAGTAGAGCAGAGACCGGGATGGTTGGTTGTGTATGCAACTACAAATTGTATGTACGCAGAGTGATTTTTTAAGATCGCATTTAATTTCGAGGACATAGTTTATCATCACGATCATGGGTGTTGTATTCGTGAATAAGCTCTGTAGATAATCTCTTTCCTTCTGTCCCGTATCATGAAGATTATTATTTTCGTGGAAACGAACATAGACGATAGAGAACGATAGGAAACATAATAATATGGCTTTTTGGGGGGTTGGGGTGAAGGGGCTGAATTTGTCAGGCAAGCGAGTTAATGTAACAACAGCTACTTCATCATCATCATCATTATCAATAATAACTGACAACAAAAACAAAAATATGACAACAGTAGTAACAACACCCCCACCAGGAAGTCCTGTCAAACATGCCAGTCATCCTCACCAGTTTAACATCAAGGCCTAGTATAGATAGTGATGTCTTCATCGTCTCTCACCTGCAGGGCATGGTTTCTATCAACCCCCCCCCCCCCCGCCCCGTCCCAGTGGCATCTCAAAGCCAGGCATAGTTGTTACCTGACTGCTTAGCCTTCACAACACCTTGCTCTCCAAGCAGAATTTCAAATGTAAACATCGTTCGTTCTCTTTGATATCAGGGAATGTATTTCTGATGTTTTATGATTACTATCAAGTTTGTTTTGAATCAAAGCATATGAACATGTTGTTTTTTTTTTCATTTAACGAGTGGATTTCTAAATTTTGTTGCGAAATACTTGGCAGCAGGACAAAACAACAAGGGAGAGGGAGAGGACAGCCACATGGTAAACTATGCTGTTTGCTCAGAATCCTATGCAAAAGTACTTTGCACATTTTAAAAAATGCAGTGTAGATCTACCTGTTTCTAAGCAACATGTATTGCCAATCCTAATTTTTGGTGCTTCTATTTTCCGTGAATTTTTCCAACCACCGCTTTTGCCCTGAGCTTGCAATTTCCCCCCCTCCTCTCACCCTCACATAGTTCTTTCACTTGAATACGCCTCGTCTTCTCCCAGACATACGCAAGCACTTCAGTACGACTAGGAACAAACAGAGAGTAACTGTGACGCTTTTGGGAGTATTTATTTTGTCATAGACCTGATCCAGGGGGCGGTAAACCTCCAAGTTTTTACATACACTGTTTTATCGCGGGCATAAATTTACACAAGACTAATGCCCGTATTTGTATCTCATTTGTATGCGGACGAGGGTGTGTAGCGGGTAGGCTTTAAGCCGACAAATTTAAACATTTATCTCTTTCTAGGGTCTACGGTGTTTTTTTCCCCACTTTATCTAGAAACTCCGGTTATAGAAATTCGACGGCCGGTGTAGTGTAATATTCGGGGGTGGGGGGGGGGCAGCGGAGACTTCTGAGGGACGGAATGCGATTATTGTCAGTGTATTTCTTGGAGGGGAGAAGGCAAAATGCTGGTGAAAAACCTTGAGGAATTAAAAAGGACAAAAAAAAAATAGACATCATGACTCTGAGGATGAAAAATCTGGCATATTTCCATGACCATGACCCCTTCCCTAAAATGATCAAAAGGTGGAGAAAACCACAGCTTGGATGCCCGCATTGGCTCAAAGAGGCGAAACGCTAACATAAATCTTTTCAGAGAGCACAGATACCACAGCTTTATATTCCGCTGGCTGTCATTTTGTTGCAGAACAGTACAGTCAAATCCAATCTAGTATCACAGGGACGTTGCAGTTGGTATAAACTTTTAGTAATGTCTTCTCTTGCACTTTTTTTTCATTTTGTCTTTTCGTTTCTTCCGTTTCAGAACGAGAACATTTTTTTCTTTGAGCTAAATTTCAAGAACACCGGAAATTCACGTGTTGTCTTTGCTTTGTGTTTTTCAGACAGTACAGACATCGTTGACAGGAAGTTGAAGCTGATTCTGGGCTTGATATGGACCCTTATTCTCCACTACTCCATCTCCATGCCCATGTGGGAAGGGGAGGAGCCCACGCCCTCGGAGAAGGCCCCGACCCCCAAGCAGAGACTGCTCAACTGGATCCAGTCCAAGGTGCCAGATTTACCCATCAACAACTTCACCACCGACTGGAACGACGGCAAGGCAATTGGTGCTCTGGTTGACGCCGTTGGACCTGGTCAGTCA
>OZ007572.1:60620537-60758037 GCA_963931925.1 Onchidella celtica
CTTTCAATACTGAAACAGCATTGCTGGTAAATCTTTACTGCTCTGTCGGTTACAGGTTTTCTTTCTTCGTGACTAGCTGTTAAAGACAAATCAATAGCCTGGTTAAGAATCATATTTGCCACTGAAATAATCGAAATAAGTGGATCTCAATATAAACTGGACTTGAGAAAATCTAGCTTTCACGGCATCAGTTGTCAAAGGGTTAAAAGCCAGCAATGGAAAAACAAAACCGGTTACTGACGGCTCAGTAAACAGTTAAAAGCAATGCCCTTTCAGTATTGAAAGGATTAAGGAGCCAATGATGTACCATTATTTCGTTGCAAGAACAAAACCAGCAAACCTGAACAAAATATCCGTAACTACACGGGTGTTTGTTATGATTTTCGTGACTTTGATTTCATTATTTTCGCCCGAAAAGCGAGGCCATAATAACCGGCGCAGATCAAAAGCCCGTCAGTTCAGTGTAATAGCCTAAGTGATTATCTCCTCCTTCGTGGAAATGAAGATAATCATTTCTGCACGAAACCGACGAACGCCAGGGAATTATTTCTTTATGCAGCGTTGGAACGTGAACAATCCATTTTTCACAGGATTTCGAACCAAAAAACATTACAAAACAGCCTTTTGCGTGGTGCTGGACCATTATTTTTGTAGTCATGTCACGACAAAACTGAGCGCAAGTGAGCAGGCCTACTTACCTTGGGCCTATCATAATTATAACTAAACTGATTTTTTTTTTTTTTAAGGGAAAAAAGGGGAGGGAGGGCTTGTAACTATTCACTTTCATTGGAGAGACTCACTGGCGCTTCCTGTGACTGTTGCCCTGAGTACAGGCCGTAATCATTGTTCATTGAGCTAATCAAGAGTCTAAGGAAGAGTAATTCATAAAAAGGGAGACCAATACAGTTTCCTGAAGTTATGCTTACGGGTCATTAATCTCATTATGTAAGTCACACCTCGCCCGGTTAGCTATGAATAATGAGCGTGTCAGAGCTGTTAAGCTGGATTAATATCATCCCAGTTACGTAAAATCTTAAAGAAGAGTGAGTGCGCTTTCCAGGATAAGAAGTTAATTTATTGCCTTTCGGCTTTAAAGTGACTCGTGAGGAGACAAAACACTGAGTATTTTTGTCTTGCACATGTGCTTTCGCTGAAAATATCATTATTATTTCACCTGTTATATTTTGTATTATTTTGTAGGCTATTTGTAGTTGTATACTACTTTAATCCCATTTGGGAAATTTGCATTTGTGTCGTTGCACCCAGTTACAACTGGAGCAGGCACGTCGTCACCACAGTGCAGCGCCGGTCGGCGGTATTTTTTTTGGGGGGGGGGGGGGAGGGGGGAAGATGAGGGGGGGAGAGGGAGGGACTGGGTGAATTTTATTTGGTTTTTGCCCGGGGCAGCGGCCAAGGTATCTTTAACGCGCGCAACGTGCACACGGGCCCTCCGAATTTTTTGGTCCTTATCCGAGAAGACTAGGTACTCGATCCTACTCCCCAGTAGGATCAGGGACACGAAAATATGAGAAAAATCCCCAACCTCCCACATGCCTGCACCGATGTGGAACATTTTCCTCCAGCTATAAATCATTGGCATACCCCAAGCGTGTCTCAACGTTTGTATGAGATTATACTTTAACTACCCTCTAATACAAAAGGAGATAATGGCGAGAATGATTATAATCCACTTCTTTTGTAACTGATAGCAACAAATGTTACTGAGGGGGTTGAACGCATATTACAGATTTTAGCATACTTGAAGTTGAAAACAAACAAACGAAAAAAAAAAAAACTGTGGATGAGTCAACCGTCTCCCGCGTCCTTGAGGTCCAATAAATCGTCACCATTTTCTTGTTCTTCTTTACTGGTTCTCCTTTTGTAACTGCAGTGTTGGCCAACCTCCGTGCCCAGTTCTTCCCTCCAGCCTCCTGATCGTTGATTTGAATCAGTATAGACACGTGGAACTCTCGTGGGATCAGACCAAAAATAATGTATCACGCACAACACAAAACTCTGCGTGTGAATCAGGAATATGATTGTATTACAGGACAAGAGAGACATTATTGAGGCATAAGATCCCTAACTGGACGGCTGTCCTGCTAATTTGCCATTGATCCTAGTCAATTTGAAGTTTTATAGTTAGGATATTGAATGTCTGAACTCAATGAATGTACTTAAATGTTAGACGTAAATACATGCAGTTTCCAAATCTTGCTTAATTTTTCTCTTCTTCCTGAATAACTGGGTACCGTACGAAATACGGTGGAAGAGTTTTCATGCATCAGGTAATGCCAGACTTTTCGTTATTTTGCATAAGGGGTATGAAGATATAAAATTAATACTGTATCTTGTTTCAATAGGTTGCTATTATTAAATAATGCAATTAGGCTACATATTTTTACCCCCCATTTTCTCAGGAGAGTGTGAAGGTTTGTGAAGGATGTCATCATAACAATTTTTAGCACGAAGACTTCTGCTGTGCAACGAGTTAGGGATTTCCCGCAATTCATTGTTCCAACCCAGTGGTTGTTTTTGAACAAGGTCGCCTTGGCGAAATTCTTTTCTATCAAGAATATTTGCCAAAGCTTTTTATTTATGGACGTGCATGTGCACGTTTTTGTTTCTTTTACATGTCACTATCTATGCCGCGGCGAGATCAGTCTCACATACACCTACTATCTTTCCGGATCTTTATGACACAAATAAAAAAGGCTGATTTGAGGTCTTTATTTTAGGAGGTTCGCTGCCCTTGGCATTTACACCTCACTTTACTTGTTTTATTATTTCTTGTTCTGGCGGGGGGGGGGGGGGGGGGGGAGATGATATGGATAAATTTTAATCTATTAATTTCAATTTTGCCCGGGCAGCGGCCTTTCGGCCTGCTCTTTACGATTTCCAACTGCCAAGGTATCTTTAACGTGCGCAACGTGCACACGGGCCCTCCGAATTTTTTCGTCCTTATCCGAGAAGACTAGGTACTCGATCCTACCCCCCAATAGGACCAGGGACTTGAAAATATGAGAAAAATCCAAATTCCAAGAACTACTCGATCCTACCCCCCAATAGGACCAGGGACTTGAAAATATGAGAAAAATCCACTTTCCAACATGCCTGCACTGCCCGGGTTTAGAACCCGGGACCCTTGGCATGAGAGGCGAGCACCTTGCCTCTAGACCACCTTGTCCCCCCAAATAAAAAAGGCATTCTTGTGTGTAAACCATGGTGGATAAGGAAATGTAATGTACGTGTGTTTTGTAATATTTATACGAATGATGACACGAACGTAATATTCACACGAGTAACCCACGCACTGCATGCATGATAAACATAAGGTAAATTGTGCTTGAACCAACACCATAATAACTTAGCCAGAGACAAGTAAATGAATGCACGAAGATATAAGAATCAAAAGAGTTGGGCCCAATCACCAAACATAGCAATGTAATTTTGTCACTGTTTTATTACTCTACCAGTTACACAAGCCCGTAACTTGTCTGATATCAGCGTATAAGATTATCGCTTCAGAAATCTAAAGACAAATTTATCGTTTTATGGAAACGGGGATTTCTCTCGAATGATAAACGGCATTGGATCTCCGCTGCATGCACTTTTTTGGCGTAAGCAATGAATAAATTAGCTCGCTTTGGGTCAATCGTTGATGGATGGTTAAGATAACCAGGTCGGGGGCACACAATACTTACTGCGAAAATACAAGAGTGAAAGACAAGCAGACAACAAGAGAGAAAGAGGGAGAGGGAGGGGAAAAGAGGGCAAGAGAGAGAGAGAGAGAGAGAGAGACAGAAAGAGAGAAGGTTGAGAGAGAGAGCCAGAGAAAGAGAGAAAGACACACACACAGACAGACAGATAGACATACACACTCAGAGAGAGAGAGAGAGAGAGAGATAGAGAGAGAGAGAGAGAGGAAGAAGGAGAGAGGGAGAGGGAGACAGAGAATATATTATACACGAATGAAAAGAGAACAACTGTGTAGAAGAGTAGATCCCGGAAATTCTCATACGTTAACCGAAACGACATCATTTCGATTTTGATTTCTTACAAACAGCTGTGATGTGTGTGTTCTGTGAAACACGATGCTTGTACTGTAGGATCAGAAGAGACAGATGGAAAGCCAGAGGCAAAATGTGAAAATTATCTGACTCACTCCAGGAGAAAACACTTCTGAACTTCTCAATTCCATTTTTTTTTTGTGTGTATGTGTGTGTTGTTTCGTTCCTATCAGGAATAAGAACATCAATCTCGGAACGAATATTTTCAAGTGAGACGGAGAAAGCTGTTGTATTTATGTTTGCTGTAATTTCCAAGCAGTAGTGTCTCTATTGACATTATTTTTCGTTCACTTTGCTAGAAAAGGGGCATAATCAGGTTGTCATAGCTACTACTGTATTGCATTTAGATGGGGAGAAGGGGAGAGAAGTCAGTGGAACTGCCGCTGTTGTTGAACCTCCCGCTTGTGTTCTCTCAACGGGCGACTATCCTGGCGATCTCACCAGCTCTTGCAGGGGTAGATAAGCATAGCCGAGGGCAGACCAGAAACAGCTTTACCCTCAGACTCGTGGGAAACGTTAAGATAATCTAGCTATGCACACTTCAGACCACCTCGTGTGGCTGAGATTACAATAGACTGTCTGTATATATTTATTTATTCAGCATTTATTTACATTAATTTTAGAGACAGTTCTATTTTTATCAGTGCAGAATTCCTGCTGCTGTGAAGGATAAACGGTGAAGACTGTGGCATGATTCTGTTACAGGTAAGGCTGTGCCGTGTTGTCAAAGTTAATTTTATTGCACCTGTGTAGATCTTTTTCTTCTTGAAACAACTTCTTATCTAAATACAATGGTGTCAGACGCGGGTCTTTGTTGCATTATTTCTGAAGCGAACTAGGAATATATTTTAGATCTACCAAGTGTTATAGCTCAGCTCATGATAATTAACTATTTTATCACGAATTGAATGAAGACTCAGTACAATAGACTTTAGCAAGTCTTTGACTAAAATGCTCGTGCATATGTCTGCATCTCTCTGTCTGTCTATTTCTCCACGAGATGGAGCAAATGTCAGTCGATGGAAAGACACGCGGCCAAACCCACAAAAACACAATCCTGTTTTTGACAGAAAATCTATCTTGTATTTTAAATGAACTTTTTGGTATTAAATCTGTTTCCTGTTTACATTTTGACCTGCAAAGCACCACCTATGTGATACTGCAGTCACAAGAGGGTGTCGATATAATGTATACATTTATATATTTATAGCACAAATAGGCTGGCACTAGAAACATGAAGACAGTTTGTTCTTTGTGCACGGTCTTGAAACTCTCTGATATAAAATATATTTTTTTTTTTGCACCAGCCAGAGGAGGAACTGAGATTTCAGACTATTTGCTTGGGGGCCTTGAAAAATAGGGCCTATTAAAGTCATGAACCCAACGGCTGTGAGATTCCTTTGGATTTACTGTGGAATCGAGCTCTCGATATATTTTTTCTGTCTTTAAAGATCTGTTGCTTCGAACTACGTTAATGAGGAAACTCGTTATTACCCTGTCTGTATGTTCTACCAATGCAACTCGCGCCGTTCATGATCTGCTAGTGTTTATTTCGTTTTTGTTCTTTAATATCCATGACTTTACAAAATGAAATAGCCTATAGCCCTACTTCCTCCTCTCAGAGTTACAATGACATTATTTCCTTTTTAATTTATAAACTTCCTCTTTCATTTCCCGGAGTTCATGCTTATGTAGGTACGATAATTTGAAAATATAATTGCAACTGGCATGTCCGTGATGCATGAGGGAGGAAATCGCCGACTGCCACATTTTTACTCCCATAAACCGCGCACGAAACATCCTAACCCAATTCTTTCTTTGGCGGGGAAATTCTTGTCGATTACAGCGTATTTTCTTTTCTCCTTAAAGAACCTACACTATCATTTGACACTAGCAAAGAAACCAGTATAACAAAACATACCTGCAGAACATTTTTATGTTATTGTTATCAACATTGTAAGTTGCCATGCTGCGCATGGGCGTGATTCGGCGCTTTTCAAATTGAACGATAACAATGGTTCCCAGTAGAGATAAGCTTATAAAATTAAACTATTATTAGCCGCCTTCAGTGCCCGTTAGATGCATCTGTGTGTCCCAAACCCCCCATTGCTTTACGGAACAATGCTTGGATACGGTTTCGTAAATTACCACCCGCACAATTACCCTGCTTAATGTTCCCCACATGATTTCCTCTAGAGAAATATAGTTTTGTGCAGAGAGAAGCACGACCCCCTCGCCCCCCCCCCCAAGATTTTTACCTAAGAGAAACATTGATGGGAAGAGAGAAGCAGGATCCCTCCTCCCCCCCCCCCCCTCCCTCTAACGAGAAAATTGTGCACACTAGGGAGATCAAAGTGAACTGACCATGAATATTTCTGGTTTATCAAGTTGATCGTCGCATTAAACGAAATGGGGGAGCATTGTCTATCTAAATGGGATGTAGTCTGATCAATGGCCGGGTACGTGTATTCATTAGGCATCGGGATTGCAAAACGCAGCTATGTTGCATTTGAGATAAGCGCAGGGCTGAAATGGTAAATCTGTATTCTATAACGAGTGTTCTGGGATTCAGCGTGTACACCTCTCAACGTCAAAATTGGGGAAAAAGAAAAAATTGTATCTAGCATACAACTTTTTCTTTTTGCCCAATTTTGACGTTGCTTATAGCCCTGCTGCGACCCCACAGTTTTTCTGTGGTTTTCATAATATTTCGTCAACCTCTTGATCAAGTATCTGGACATGTACCATTTTTTTTTCTCGGCAACGGTACGGGCCACAACACTATCATCTACCATACCATGCCAAATTGGGTTGGCGATTGCCGATTTTGCTCACCAAAACTGTCAGCCGCCCAAACTCACCGAGAGACTGATAAACCACTTCAGAGATATACTTTTGCCAATTCGCGAGACATTAATTTTAGATGAAAATCTCATCGGTGGGCCTTTTTGTGGTGTGCACCTTTTCTCCCTCATTTTGCCACACTACGCGGAACAAGGGGTTTGAGTTTGAATTTCCGCACGATAGCAGTCATTTGACACCTTTCACAGTTTTCTGGCGTGGATACAGGGAGAAGGGAATAAACATGACACATTCTTTCTCTATGAAGATTGTTTTTTAATATAGAGAGAGACCACATTAAGAACACATAAGAAATAAACTTTCAAAGCCCAGCTCGATCATCTGACAGATTCGCTGATTCTTTTTAAGACAGTATTCCTCGGAGAGAGAAGAGAGAGAGAGAGAGAGAGAGAGAGAGAGAGAGAGAGAGAGAGAAAGAGAGAGAGAGAAAGAGAGAGAGAGAGAGAGAGAGAGAGAGAGAGAGAGAGGGAGAAAGGTGGGGGTGTTGAGGAATTAGGAAAAGTAATGTACCCGATGCTGATATATATTATGTAAAATTAGGTAACCAGTAAAGGGCATCACGGTGACTTGGAGAACGCGTTACTGATAGGTCACAAATTATACTATTTTGTGACGGTGGATAATTGCAGGACGCTGAGAACTGGGGCCCTTTGAAATCTAAAATGTCAAACGAGCAAGATGTAAATTGGTGAGTCCGGAGTTCATACTTTACACAGTCATGTTCCCATCGTCTCATCCCATCCCATTGCATTCTCACCCTGTGTTATGTAATGTCTATTTATAAATATGTTTGTTGTTGTAATTGTTGTTTGCAAAAATATGAACGTTTAGGCAAGGGTTAGTGTTTAAGAGTATGCTTACTGTTTTGTGTTAATGAAATAACGAAGGTTTGGAAAGGACATAAGATATTCATTGTCAGTTCATGGGGTCACGCCAATCGTGACAGGGAATGCCAACTCCTTCTAAGAGAGAAGCAAAGAAAAAGACAAACAAATCCATCCCTAGGCACGTTTCTGCCTCCGTCCTAACCACCCCAGCTCCCACTCCCCCCACCCCCCAGCCCTACCCAACTCCCCAATCCCACGAATCCCATGCCCCACGGAACCCAAACTGACTATTGCCCTTTGACTTCTCCCCGTTCTGGCCCCACCACGATGGGGGCAAAGCCCAGCGAATGTTGAGGAAACCAGCAATTTGCAGGCTCGCTAATTAGGGTCATCAAGAACCGAGGTTCACAGCGAGTGTTTAATGATTCATATGTCACCTTCAATCATCGCTCACTCTGTTGTGTGAGAATTTCGTGCCTTTTTTTTTTTGTCTCTCCTAAATTAACTTATTGCTTTGTTGTGGAAGTGAGAACCGTGGGTGGGACTGCACCCCCCCCCCCCAATCTTTCTCTATCTTTTTTTTACTGCACTTGCCCGAGTCTGGACAAATCTACAGAGCAGATCTGATTCAGTGCGCCCCCAACCCATGTTAAGATCATGTCAGTGTAAAGTTGTCCTCTAGGTAACTAAAAAAAGGTCTCAATGTAACATGTAAACTGCTGACAATCAATCATCCAGAGAACGACTGATTAATCCATCGACTGATAGCTGGCTTAATACACCATTCACTTGCTAGCACATCCGTCTATCCACTCACCCACCAGCAGCCATGTCTACTTCTATCACTCATTTACTCATCCTATCAGCCAGCCGATCACTCTATCTTGCCAGCCAATTTATCGCCATACCCTTTTGTGTTCGATCGATAGTAAAAATTTTGTCTCGTGATTTATTCAAATTGCTACGGTAATCAGATTATTGCACAACGGCAGTCCAAACCAGTGGAGTGGCATACAATTGTCATCATTGCAACAAAGCATCGACTAGCTCCGTCAGCCACCCCCTCAGACCCTGAAACATGGCCTCCAATTTCATCCCCTTGGGCAATTAGTTCCTATTTTGTTTCAGTTGTGCCCAATGCTCAAGTCGGCTTGTCTGATCTCTCTGCCCTGCAAAGCATGGGCGGTGCCGAAATTCTCGCAAAATGGAGGGAAGGTGAATTGAAACGCGAAATGAGGCTGGGCTCGCTTACGGGTTTGCCGCCAAAAAGCTAATAGGTATCACAAACAGTGATCTGGTTAATGTCAGAAATTTATGAAAGTCCGTGTAATTCTGATACTCGTAAAAAAACAACAAACAAGAGCAGGGCTGGGCTGAATGGATTGGAGCTTTCACTTGGCCGCCGGCGATCCGAGTGCCATATTGACACACCCATGACGAAAATCCATTTGTGCAGAGACTGAAGAGCACACAGTTGTTCTGTCATCGGATGTGAACAAGAGAGACAGCCGTGTTTCTGTTGGCATTTACACTCCACGCGTACGGCGTTGTCGGGAATGCATCCCCGAGAAATAATTATGATGATGTCGAAGCCATATCCCACTCGATCCCCAGCAGTGAAGATGATAATATAACTGCTAGCGGAACTTTGAACCAACAAATCAATTTGAAATCGCACTTGGCCACCCCCTCCTCTCCTCCCATTTTGGACAACCAATCCCATACTCATCCATCTACCACACCACACAGTTTCTCCATTATCTGAACAATAATGTGTTCTTCACAAATTATAGTTTACCCGCAGTCAGCGAGATTTATAGTTTATAGTTATTTGTAATATAATTCTCAGTGTTCAGCTATCATAATTTATTTTTAGTTCACTATTGCGCAATAACTACCCCGGCAATGTAGTTCATATTAAGTTACATTGTAAGATTTATACGATTACATCAGTGCTTTAAATGTCACTTAATAATAATTATGGGTTTATTCCAAATGTTTTCTTCCTGTGTGTCTGATTGGCTATAGCTTGTGCAGGCCAAATTTACAATCTTACGTGACTGGTGGTACAAATCTGAATATTCCCAATTGACAAAACATATTATTATCATACACTTCAAACATTTAAGTGCAAAGTAGGTCTAATCAGTAGGACGGCGGAGGACCCTGAACTATCGCAGCTGATAATATCTCAGTCTCACTGAGTGATAATCTTCTTTCTCAGGACCTCAGCCGTTTCATCACTGGCGCAGTTTTGATGATGGCTCCGGTAAATGACGGCACAAACTGTTACAGTACTGAAAACACTCGATCTTCAGCTTCGTAGGATATCGCACTGGTGCAGAATTAAAGAATAAAATTAATATCAATCCAAAGTTTTTTTGATGCTGTTGTGTTTGCTCAATGAGTCCGTGTGCGGCAGGTGTGACACGATATAAAATTTTATCACTTGGACGTGCCTTGCACACGGAGGACATACGTGTCACCCCCTGTCATTAACCGTTCTATGAATATTATAGATACAATGCTTTTCAAGTCCCCGCCTGTCAACGGTGTGTATGCGGTTGGAGTCGATCCAACGTCTGCTGTGTTGTAGGCCTATTCATTCAATGGCGGATGTCTTGTACTTGAATTAAATTCGTGTGTACGTTAACGGTAAGCGGTATAATTTGCATTCCCAGAGAGTAATATTTGTGAAAATAACATAGGCCTGTAGGAATGTAGTTCGCGAAATTCGATAATGCAGTTTGTGCCTCTCAATTTTTGCTATTTATGGAAGAGTTAAGTACAGGTTGCTGTGCAGTTCAGAGACGTGAACGTGTGTAGTGCTGGCGACAGGGAAGATACCTGCAGCAGGCCTGTTTGAATAATCTTAGGTGTAATTTCTAGGTTGGTCAACGCACAGACGAGTCTACCTGACACTCGACAGTGACGGGCACTTTCATCTTCGCCTACTGGACACGTAGGCCTACCGGGCGTGGAAAATGCCTCTAGCAATTAATTTGATACCTATTTTTACAGCGTTGCCCACGTTTTCAGATGACTGTTGAGGGTGGTGGTGACCCTATGGCATTTAACCTACTCGAAATGGTAAGACTAGGCTAGACAAGTGTAACGCACTACGACTGTTGCACGTAGACTGAGATCGAGACGTCTAGAGTCTAGGTGCAAGATAAATTGTACTCCCAGTCAGCTCTTCAAAACCTTTTTGCGAAATAGCTTCTTAGTGGACCAGTGAGGTTTCTGTGTTATTGAGATCGGAAACTGTGCTACGTGTCTGTGTCATCGTGCATGAAAGGTAAACATGTACCGTTTTGAGTGTCGTTGATCGTTGGCAAAGGGAAATGACAGGCACGGGGAGTGAATCCGATTACCAGTATTGGGCCAGTGCTGTGTTGGATTTATTAGTCTGTGGTTGGACGTCAACCGTGTAGGTCTAGTGTTCACACTGCGCTTGTCACCCAAGGTGTGTAGATAAACTTTTCAAGCTTCGAAATACTCATAATGGTCCCTTTTACGATAGAGGAGGCTTGTGGACGCAAAGATGCACACACTGATCTAGTCTAGTATGGTACGTTGATGAATGATGCAAGGGGCACGTAGTCTCTGATTACCTGCCAAAAAAACAAAAACAAAAAACACAACAGCAAGAGGATGTAAACTGATATTGTCCAGCAACGAGAGATCCGACAATCAAGAAATTTTCAGGTATGAAATGGGAAAAGGTCTATAATGCATTGAACCAAAGCTCATGGCAATCGATAGAGCCGTTTTGAAGCAATCAAGCAAGAAGTACACCACTTAAAAATTCAATTTTGTTGAATGCAGATACATGATAAATATCGTGAAAACGGGACATCGCACTGACATGGGATTTTCACGGACTGAAAGGAGAGAAGTTGTGCTTTTGTATTTCAGCAGCATTTTTGGTGCATGTAGAGAAGAAATTGGAATTAATTAAGTCGTAAAGACGCCAGTGTTATCATTAGCGGCGCGCTTGTAACCGATGCCATAGGCCGCGGCCCGTGACCTCAGCGTAATCCCCATTCAGGTGCGGTCAGCTGATTTGAGGTCTTTATTTTAGGAGGTTCGCTGCCCTTGGCATTTACACCTCACTTTACTTGTTTTATTATTTCTTGTTCTGGCGGGGGGGGGGGGGGGAGATGATATGGATAAATTTTAATCTATTAATTTCAATTTTGCCCGGGCAGCGGCCTTTCGGCCTGCTCTTTACGATTTCCAACTGCCAAGGTATCTTTAACGTCAGCGTGCGATTTTATCATTTTTATGGGTAGCCCGGGCCGGAACTAAATTGAAGTGTCTTGGTTTTGCGTGAATTCGACGCAGTTTGTTGAAAATACTCGTAATCGTCCCACTTATAGTTGAGTAGGCTTGTGGACGCAAAGATCACACACTGATCTGGGCTCGTATGATACATTGATGAACGTTGTCAGGGGCGCCTAGTCTAATTACAAAGCCAAATAGAGAAAATACTGTAGGCCCACACTGATAGGTCCAGTGAAGAATAATTTTTAGGCCTACATGTGTTATGATGTTTAAGTTGACGTGACATTGGCCTGTGAATAAACCAGGAATACATCACATTTGGATTCACTTTTATTGGGAGAGCTGTGAGCGTTTGTGTTTAGGATAATCTACCAAGGAATGTAGAAATTAGATTTGCCACAAGCACTTTAGGGATTGTTTCAGATTTGAGAAAATGATAATAATGATCTATGGCACCTTGATTTATGCAATACAGAATGTGTCACTGTGACCTTTTCTGGCAATGAAACGATGGAAATCTATGCACTAAAAATGGCTTTCAATGAAAATAAAAACAGGCAATATCAATTAGTAGCCTACAACACAGTAGTGTCAGTGCAGGTCTCTTTTCATCACCACAACTATATATTTTTTTCCTCGCATGAAATAATGTCAGCAGCACTTTCAGCGAGTTAATTAAAACGATGCCATCTGATTGACCACCTTGACTTGGTTATTATTGACAGTATAATGATCATCGTTGATGACATTTCAAAAAAGAAGAGCTGAAAGGAATTGCAGTAGACTAAGAACAGAGTAAGACAAAGCGAATGTGTCAGAGTGGGGAAAATTTTTAAATAGTTAATTTAGGGATGGGTTTTTGTCTGAGTACAATTTAAGAATTTAATGAAGTGGAACAGTCAGTGAGAAATAGCAGATTAGATGAATGTGATCAGATTAAATGGAAATAATTGAATTTTTCGAGTTTGAGTGTACATGATGTGCTATTTGGATCTTTTAACAAGAAATGCTCATATTTTGTTTCTTCTTCAGTTAAACATGTAAAATCTTCTGGAACCTTGGCAAAAAAAAACAACCAGTCATCATCTTCACTCCAGCCATCAGCAAGATCATCATCATAAACATCATCCTAGTGCTCACCACTTTATTGTATCATGGAACCTTCATACACAACAGTGACTGCTTTTCTACCACCCACTAGCCACGATGACCATATTAATTGGGGGGAGGTCATTGGTGGCATTATTCTGGCCATCTGGATTCTGTTCTCTAATCTGACGCTCATCATTGCAATCTTAAGAAGTGAACACAGGAGAACGGTAAGTCCATTAAACTGATTTGCGCAGTCAATCAAAGTACGTATATTGACTTTAAATTTCTAGATTGTCTTCCAAGATTCTACATTTGATTGATTTTGTGGGGCTGAATTCAGGCAGGTTACAATTCAGCTTTACTTTCAAGCATTTTCAAGAATTGGTCAGCATCCTTCATGTGAATGTCTTTTATCATCCTAGTCTATAAAACTGTATTAAGACTCCCAGCCAGCAACCCAGGGGAACGGCACATAGGATTGACGTCAGGTTTTTTCACAGGAATGGTATCTTTCCCATGTGGATTGGCTGGTTACAGCATCGCACCGATGTTGGTTTTATATAACTAAGGAATCCTACCAGCCCCATGGAAATCCTATAATAATAATAATAATGGATGGCATTTATATAGCGCATATCCATTTAAAATGCTCTATGCGCTTTACAGAAGCAACATGTCAACCACAGAGCAGATTGGAGCGCCTACAAAGCGCTCCACACACCACACTGCTTCTTTCTCTCTCCCTGTCACGCTTACTCTCTCTCTCTACCTCTCTCTATCTCAGAGCAAATTGTAACGCAGCCTGTTAGGCGCAGTTCACAACTCACAACAGTCCACAACTCACAACTCAAATAATATTTGAATATTTATTAATAAAATATTTAATATTGAATAATAAATTTTGTTGTTGCTGGTGTATACAAATCTAGGTCGGGTAGACGTAGGCATGCTGACTGGGCTGACATGAAGAGTTTTGGGGTATATTATTTTTTTTTTAAGGCAAATAGCTGTCTCATAGTCTTATGCGACAATTTAGGAAAAAACAAAGTTTCTTGAGGTAAATTTGATGCTTATAATGTTGTTTTGGTTTGCTTCTAATTTCATCCACTCAGGTCAGCTTTAATCTCCACGTGTGCAATCTTTGTCTGACAAGTTTGTTGATGGGAGGTCTCGTCTTACCCTTCTATATTGACCACTCACTGAAGAATGGCTGGGAATACAGTGAGAATTTTTGCCGCATATGGTTGATGGGTGACTTGATGGTCTGCACTGCATCCATTTTAGTGGTGGCGATGATGCTATTTGACCGATTTGTTCTCTTTTCCTGCCCTGAGGCAGCAGAGGGAGGGTGCAAGTATGTGTTTACAGCAACGCTTATCATCCTGCCCTGGGTTCTGGCAGCTGGATTTATTATTCCCATTTATTTGTTTGGGGAAACTGGAGAGGGTGTTAAAGAGGACAATAATGTTTGCTATCTGCATTTGAAAGAGCTCTATGCCATTGTATTAGAGATTGGTGGATACGCAGTTCCAGGATTGACGGCCTTTGCTCTGTTGGTGGCTACCAGTCTAACCTGGTGTGTCAAGAGGGAAGAGCTCAGAGACATGGATTACAGCGAGGAAAGGGAACACAAGGGATGGCAGGTCAGTCATTTGTTGTTGATTAATGCATTATATTCCTTGAAATTGTCTTTAGATTTGTCAACAAGTAATGACAGTGCAACTGTCTTTGTCTTTGGTTTGTCCTGACAGGTTTTAATGTAAGATCTGCACTTTCCAAAGAATCTGGCACTTGACAGATGTCAGTAAATTATAAGATTTCTACTTTCCAAAGAGTCTATGGCACCTAGAGATTTTAGTAGAAGATCTTTACTTTCCAAAGGGTGTGGCACCCGACAGATTTGAGTGAATTATAAGATTTCGACTTTCCATAGAGTCTGGCACCGGACAGATTTTAGTAAATTATAAGATCTCGACTTTCCAAAGAACCTGGCACTTGATAGATTAATAATAAATTACATCATTACCTTCCAAAGAGTCGGGCACCTAACAGGTGATATACCATCAGCTATCTGTTTCATGTCATGTTTTGTGCTTGATTAACTCAACTCATTCTTGACACAAACTGTATATATGTCAATACTATATGGTTTTACAGTTGTTAAAAATATAATTCTGAACCTGCTGCCCTGTATTTATTCCCCTCTAAAGTGGAAAAATTATGAGCAAATTGACTTTCAACATTTCCAACCAGCTTTTGCAAGTTTTGTCATTTAAAATCAATTTAATTTTATTCAGCGTAGTGGAAATGAACAATTTGGATTGAGCCAAACCTGGCAGTTTTAGACATGAAATTAATGATATACATGTATTATTCAAGACGCTGAAGAATGTCAGGAATTTGATACATACATTTTATTAATTGAATTTGATATTGTTTTTGTGCCCTTCAGGTGTTTGCCTCCTGGATAATTTGCCTGGCAGTTCTCGGCATGTGGTTTCCATTCTCAATACTTCATGTTTTGACATTTCTGCTGGATAAAACCTGGCCACGTGAGTGGCTGATGTGTACTGTTTGGATTGCCTATGCCAATGCAGGTAGGCATGAATGCAGCATAAAAAGATGAAGATACAAAATGCCCAATGTTTTACATTGTTACACCATTGTTATACATACCAGGCACTTTGCTTTTCTGACCCAGCAGTGATCTGAGCTGGAGCCCTTTGGCACACACATCCTGTACAAAATAAGGCAGGCGACTATCACAGCCAAATAACACATCCAAGACATATAAGATTTTGGGTACAAAATACTCCCTCAAAACCAGAAGCTGTCCAAGCTACAGTTTATTTTTTTGTTGTCTAATTAACATTTACAAATCAACATGTGCGATGGAATGTATTTATTTTTTAGGAATAAGCACAGTACCTTCATAGAGTTAAAGTAGGTAGTACCTGGTCGGTTTTGAGTTATGGGCACTTTTCTGAAAAGAGCCATCTATAAGTAAGTACATTTGATTTTGACCCCTCCTCCTACTAAGGATGCATTTCACATGCCATGGGCAAACCCTTCCCCTACCTCTAGTACAAACATACAGCCATTAGAATGGTGAATGTCCATGATAAGACCGTGCTTTTCAGGGACTCATATTGGTATTTTGTTTGGGCTATTTGACTGTTTCATTAGGAGCATGATTTTCATATAATCCAACAACTTTGACTGAAGAAATATTGATGAAACCCAACTTTTTAAATCAGAACAATGGTTTGCAAGTATATCAAGGGGTATTTGCCATATTGTTGTATGCAACATTTTGCTGATTTTGAGGTTTTGTCATGAAAATGGTTCTCTCAGTCCTAATTTCATTGTGTATAAGTGTCATTCCAATCAGTTGGAAACTTTTCCAGATGTGTGTTTGTTACGTAAAGTTGTATGCATCTTAGCCCTTTTGCCAACCAAAGTTCGAGCCTCATTTTCTTGAAAAGGCAAAAATGCACTTGCAACAATATGGCAAAAAGCCAATGAATATACATACTCTTCAGAAATCTGCCTCTCTGCACCTGTACACTTGTCAAAGTCTGGGGATAAATCCTCCCCTTTCCCCATGCAAGGGTACATACTTTATGGATGGCCCCAAAGTGAAAATCTGTTGGTGATGATCCATGATTTTCAGATACATTAAAATCATTAATATTTTTTCTGTGTTTTTATTCAGAAACAAGTTTTTCAGAATGAAGAATTAATTAAAAATGTATGGGAATCGTCAAAGACAGTTTTCAAGTTTACATTTCATCAGATTTCTAGATCGTCCAAAGGCAACAGAATAATACACATGAAAGCAAAAAGAGGACGATGCAGATCATTTTTGCCCTCCATAATTTGCCTCAACAAGATATTTTAACTAGATGTGTGGCACATTTCACTAAGGTTCTTTATTTGTATTTGTATACTTAAATCCCATTCGGGAAATTTGCCTTGTGTCATTGCACCCAGATACAACTGGAGCAGGCACGTCATCGCCATAGTGCAGTGCCGGTCAGTGTTTTGGGGGGGAGGGAGTGGTAGGGATGAATTTTAATTGATTTTTGCCAGGCCAGCAGCCTGTTGGGCCTGCTCTTTTTGATTTCCAACTGCGCAATGTGCACATGGGCCCTCTGGATTTTTTCGGCCTTATCCGAGAAGTCTAGGTACTCGATCCTACCCCCCAACAGGATCAGGGACACAGAAATATGAGAAAAATCCCAAACTTCCAACATGCCTGCGCAGGCTGGGTTTTGAAACCAGTACCTTTGGCATGAGAGGCAAGCACCTTGCCTCTGGACCACCTTGTGTGTCACTTCATGTATGCCATGTTATTTTGCTTATGTAATGATGCCTAAGATATGTGGTACTATGGTATGTGCTCTTAAATGCACTGCGAAAGAGAATTTCCCTCATGGAATAATAAAGTGACTTTTGTCATCTTATCTTATCTTATCTTATCTTATAACCATTTTTTTTCTCAGGTTTCAATCCCATACTGTGGATGATTAAGCCAAGACTGAGATGGAGTGTGTGGAATCTGTTCTGTAGCTGCCGCCATAACGATGACATTGAAGATGATTTCCAGGATGATGACGCCAGTGAAGCAATGATAGAAATTCGCGAAAAGAACGTATGATGACCTCATATTTGAAAAGTGTGGACAGTTCACATTTCAGTGGATGAGAATCAGAGGTGAAGACAAATACTGACCCAATTGCAACTTCTGACTCAAACTGTGACAGGTCTGTCGTGAAGAAGAAACATTTAAGGTTACTACAATTGGATGCTAATGAGTGCCTTTGCCACAGTGCTGAAAAGAGAAATTAGCTGATGTGTATATCTTAAGGCCAGTCTCTGAAATTGCATGGGTAATACACATTATTGACAGAAACAAAGCTTCTTCATACCTTGTCTTTGATTCACACAGTCGGAACACAGACGGATTAATGTGTGCTGACGGTAAAGCCACGCGTCCTTTACACTCTTGATTGATTTTTTTGTTCAGTCAAAAGGTGCACTCTGTAATCAAATTTGCAGATATTCTGGCATGCACTATATACACTTGTAGTTACTAGGTGTATATCTTACTATAATTGAGCCAGAGGGTGAACCTGTAAGCAGCTAAAACTTCACGACTACGCCATAAAAAATTATGAAACTTGGTGTACTGCATTAATTTTTGACGAAGAGTTACATGGACACATTCAGTTTGAACAAAAATCAGTCTTTACTATTATTTATATAAAAATTTTTGGAGCCGCAAAAGCAGAGACGCATTTTCATCGGATAGAACTGATAAGTGTGACTGGAAATTATGTCCTTGGCCTCTCTTTTCACATTGGTGGTTGAAAATCAATGTTATCACATCTGTTTATTTCTACGTGAAATTGTGGTATAACAGTAAGTTATATTAGTTGTAGCATTGGACCCAAATGCTGTTTTAATGTAGCCTAGATCTAGATATATGGTTGGATTTGGTACATGGAAAATTTGTAAGATTTATCTTGTGCAGATCGGCTAGTTTTTTCTGATGTACACAGCTCTTCTGTATGTTGGTGATTTGTCATGACATGACATGGCAGCAACAAAACTCTAGGGAGGCAGACAGACTGATCAAGAAAATAAGAGTTTGGTAATTGATTGGGGTGGAAGTATAAACATTTGCTCGAAATTTCCACTTATCAAATTTGCATTCTAGGAGCTGATGTCTTATTTTAGTGAGTGCAGTGTGAACCAACATTTACAAACTCATATAAACGTTTTTTTTTCTTCACCTTGTTGAGAAAAATTTTAATCTTGACTGACAAAAAAGTCCCCACTGAATCAACCATGAGTATTCTTCAAGACAGACAAAGCCTTAGGCTATATTAAGAATGGTTTCTTTTAGTGTCCCCAGGCTACACTAAAATTGATCTGCAGCAGTTGCTGTAATTGGATAATCGATTAGATTACGATCCTTCAGAGACTTAGTCCGCTGTTGATTGTTTCTTGGCAGTTAGAAGTATCTGAAGACTTGTTGAAGCATTCTCAGCAACTACAGTGTCTTTTATTTGATCATTAATTTTATTATCATTAAGTTTGCAGCCTCCATTTTTCATGAATCTTATTTGATTTCTTTTTGTGAAAAACAATATTTATACCCTATTCTCGCAGAGACGGAAGTCGCTTATTTTCTTATTTGGCCAGTAATTTTGAAAAGAATGAATAGAAGTAATAGTATAAAAGTATCTGGTTGACGGAATATGATTGTATTTATATCTTTAATGTATTTTGCTCAATCCTTTAAAAACCCACTTATGATGAAGAAAGTTTCAGTTTCCTGCAGAGTTTTAAATCATTATTTAAATCAACAGAAAAAAATGGAACAGAGAAAACAATCGAACAATAAAAGATTTCAATAGCTTTTGTGCTGCTAACCAAGCAAGAACTCGCAGATAAGTCCACATATTCTGTCTGTTTCGATTCTATAAATTTCCTATTGAAATCGTTTATTGTTTGATTGTTTTCTGAGTTCCATTTTTTTCTGTTGTTTTTTTCTTTTTTTTTCTTGACAAAGGCGTTAGCCGAAATATTGAGGATTTTCCGTCGTCTCTTTTAGTTTGCGTTGTGTCGTTTGGGTATTATTTCTTACATGGGGCTTTGCCACATACAACTTTTTCTTTTTGCCCAATTTTGATATTGCTTATAGCCCTGCTGAGACCCCACAGTTTTATAATATCATGCCAGTAGCTGTACTGAATTATATTTCCTTGTACCATATTTGTGCAACGTAATATGGCTATTACTGTTAAGTGTTCAGTTGTTTTTTTTGTTATTTTCTTTTCTTAAAAACTAAAATGTAAGCCTTTTCATACATTTTCAAGTGAATGAAGAATGTGATTTTTATTCTTTAAACAATGTATTTTTGTATATTTTTTATTGCTGCATATTTGCACACTGGTATATATGATTATAAATTATTTGTCTTGATATAATGGGGGAGATTGCCTGCTATAGCAAGGTGCACATTTTGGACTGTGGTGACAGGGGGGAGATTTGGTTTTTCAGGGGTCACCTGATGACCCACTGTATGATTGGCATCTTTGAGTGTCAAAGGAAAGCTTTCCTACAATCCAGTGCTGTCAGTGATTGAATACCAGTGAAAATTACCCAGATTTATTTTCAGTGAAATGCATTCCTTTCATAAACCACTTTCAGAATCACCCATATTGTCACTGCTCTACAATAATTTGTCAGACTTATGCCAAAAGGCAGCGGACGGTTCATTGCATTCCTCAGTATAAAGATTAATATTATAGAAAAAGAAATGCGCCAATAGGAAAATGTAATAATCCAATAGAATCCTAATGGCTAAAATCACTAAATAATAGGAACAGAAAGTTTTTTCTTCATATCTCAAACATTAGCGTAGTGCAGTGATGATTTGTGGGTTATGTGCCTCTTTGCTGTTTAGTGGCCAATCTTGATTTTCTAACCTGAAAACCCATTCGTTGATTAGTCTTTTCTTTTTCCATTGACCATTCAGCAGAGAAGCTGACCTCTTAATATAATGTTAATTTCACAAATGAATGACTCAGTTTATCACAAAGAGAGCCGTGAGATGCCTTTTTTTCAAGCCTCATTTTTCCCAGAATGTCACTTTTGTGACAGATCTTAAAATCACTCTCTCTCCTTCAAATGTAAAAATTGGCACATGTTCTATACATGATACTCATTTTATGATTTGTTTACAAGCTTTTTGAGATGCAGTATATCAGTTATACATTTTTAGAAGAGCTTCCAAATTTACAAGTTTTTGTCTAAATTTTTAATATGAAAAAATGGAATTTAAATATTCTGTGACAAATTTTATGCAGTTTATTTGCACACAGACCACAAAATATATTATAAAAAGCCTACGAAATGTTATCATTGTTCAATATGGCGGCTGTAAACTTGTTACTATAGCAATAGTGGTGTAGTTATTGACAAGGCTGTCTTTGCAGCCCAGAGACCTAAGTTCCATTTTGCCGTAAGCAAAACTGTGCTTTTGTGATGTCCTTGAGAAATATTCTTTTTTCACTTTTGTCCAAGGGCATATGTATTTTTCCCGAGCCATAGATAGCACATCCTTGAAGTGTATACTTTATATCCAACATAACTTTATTGTGCCAAATGAAATCAGAATTTTATTTTCCTTATCTCAGTTGAAGTCTATCAACATCATTTACATGTGTTTCTCAGCTAAATATATCATGAGATTCATGTTCCATAGCCTGTCTTTACTCTCTACATCTAATCAAAGGGATTGATTCCAGACATTCTCAACTCATTGGCCTTACAAACTGACCCTAGGTGCTGCTAATTAAAGAGCTGGAACTTTTTTTTTTAACATTATAAACAAGAATGGACTTATTTAATGTTTCATGCGCAATGTTTACAATGCTTGGGAAGGCATTTGATATTTTCAGTTTCATATTTGCCATGGTGCTGGGATTTTTAGACTCAAGAATCCTGGGTCCGTTACGTAAATTATACAACAACATTTTTGGCAGTCCCTCTTGGAATTATGTGCATATATGTGAGTGTGCATGGGAAAACCCACAATAAGTCGGCAGAGCTGATTTTGAGAAAAACGGCTTTGAATTGAAAATATGGGTCCGACACAAACTTCCAACTTGGCTGTTGTTTAGGGGACCGTGGCATGTTACAGGGTAAACTGTAGACGAGCAGTGAACACTACTCACTATGATCTCTATAACTGCTTAGTTATTAGACTACTGTCTCCTAACAGCAATCACTCCAATATTACTTGGTCAATTAGCTATTGCTACTTTTAGGATTAAATGCCGTTTTCTCAAAATCTTGTTTTAGGGGAGTCACTGACTTCAATTTATCAGAAATGTCTTGTCTTTCATTATAAGTACAGAACTCAAAATGTCATGTTGCCGACTTATGCCGGTTTTCCCATGCACACTCACATATATGGCAATCAAGTTGAATGATGTACAGGTCGTTAGGAGGCCCTGAGACACCTGCTTAATTTATACTGTTGTATACTGCCATGCAAAGGCAGAGCGACATATGTGAGTGTGCATGAGAAATCCCTCAATAAGTCACCAACATGACATTTTGAGTTCTGTACACATAATAAAAGACAACACATTTCTAATAAATTGTTGTGCATTGATTATTGATCACTTTTCAAAGGAATTCATGAACTTCAATCTTGTCACAAATCGTTGACATATGAAAATTTTGGCCACGTACAACGAAAAGATCAATTGTATGTAATTTTATGTCATTCACATATGTACCCTTCATTGTATTTTGATTGATTCCATGTTTTTAATGGTTGTGTTTATACTGTGTCTATCTTGTTATTGATAGTTGTAGAATTGAGTTTTACATTTATGGATATATTCTCTGTCTTCACAAGCGTAATAAGACGGATCGTGCTTTTTGATTTATGTGAAATGGAACATTTTGTGTTCATGGGGCTTGAATGTATGCACAGAAATGGGAAAGTTTCATTATGAAATGTGATTCATCCAGATTCCATTTTGATCAACTTGTCACTTTGTCTGTTGAGATGTTTTCAGTGCCATGTAAGTTACAATATGAAGGGCCAGTGAAAAGAAGATGCTGATTTGCAGAAAAGTTGTTGTGCATATGATATTGTTTCAATATCCTGACATCTCGACCAATTTTATTTAGTGCAACCTTGTCAGACATTGCACATTTTAAATAAGATAAAAAAACAAGAAAAAAAGAAAGGGAAAAAAAGATATATATATATGTATATATGAGAAGTGCAGAAGTGAAAACGCATATTTTATGAACTAAAGCAAGACAAAGATTTGAGAATGTAAGATTGAAGAAATATTAAAAGGACCATGACAAAGGGACTGAGAAAAGGTAAAAAGAACGGACCTTTGAATGAAAGAATGATGGATTGGAAGTACAAGAAAAATGGAGAAATGGTGTGGTTGTAAGAAACAAATATGGTAAAGAAACTTTTGCCAGAGATAAAGAAAGATAAAATATTTGATGGTTGTTGACATTTTTAAGCTGGTGCAATGATGTGTGATGTGTACTGAAAACTGGGAATTGGTTCTTATTCTCATCAATTTTCAATAAATGTACACTATTTTAAAATTAAGAAGTCCTGGTATCTTTGTTTGTCTGTACATGTATTTTCTTCTGTTTTTGGTTGCAAGGTGATGCTTGACACATTTGTTACTTACAAATTCGAAGTGTTTGTGACTTTTGTTAAATTTGACACTTCTCAGCACAGAATAGAGATACTACTACTGTACCAGAAGCAACGCATGGCAGGAATACGTCAGCAATTTTGACTACCGTCCGTCATATTGGATGAGGTCAATTTTTCATAACTAGGCACGCACGCAATGTTTAATGTAACATCAGAAAATATATGTATTTAGACAGAGATCTCACTTCTGCCAAATTAGGTCACGGCAATGACAAGAATTGATGGAGACCATCTTCACCAAAGATGGTGTGCATGTCTGTTTGCTGTGGTTTGTTCATACTTTTGGGTTGCTTGAAACTATTTAGAGCCGTTTGTAAGCTCTTACTCCCCGTGGAAATGTACAAACAGGTATTGTTTACCACCATGGAAATGTACATACGGGTATTGTTTACTACCAATCAAGTCCAGTACATTGCATTTCATCCAAAATGGCAATGGGCATACTTCCTGTAGTCACGAAAAGTGGGCTTATTTCACTTCTGGTAGTTACCTATTCTTTGCTTCTCAGTGCATGCCATACTTCCGAATGTGTTCAACACAAGTTCATTTACTGACAATCATGAAAGTCCACACTTTGAGAGATGACACACAAGAGAAAGCATGAAAACAGCAATTTATAAGAGATAGAGCACGATGTATTTATTTTATATATATCTATATATAGTATGTCAACATTAAAAGTTTACGACATAGCACAAAGTGAAGTACAGAGAGAACCAGAGTTGCCACAATCAATGACAGAAACCAGATACCACATAAAGTAAACCCCCCCCCCACCAGACTAATAAATTAACCAGACTGGAAACACGAGCTTCGGGCTGTGTAACGTTTTTTTACGGAATTTCCCGAGCGGCAACTATTACCAACATGGCCGCCACTCGGAAAATTCCGATTCTAGTTCTATCTGCAGTAGAAATTTCTTTTTATTTGTCAAGATTGGTTGTACATGTATTAATTTCTTGGTGCGGAACCAAACTTCCGCGTTCAGTAGGCGCGTCAAAATGGTATCATTCAAAATTGTAGCTATGCTGAAGTGTCGGTCGCTACCTTAAACCTAACATGGTAGATGGTTCATGACCTTTCGCTGTTTTGTGATGTCACACAATGGGATCATCCTGTCTGGTTAATTTATTAGTCTGTGACCCCCCCCCCCCTACAATGAAGCAGATAAAACATGCAATATTACAGTAACTTTTGTGCTGATTCTATACTGTACTCAGGTGAACAAAATCAACAAGTGGAGACATCTGAAACTCAAGTACATAAATATGGGTTGGGCTTTATCAGTGGCACATCCGGATTTCCTAGGGAGACAAACACATGATGTTACACAATATAATCAGGATCTTCATTCTACATAACATTTGTCACGAGAAATTCTTAAGAGAAATTAACTAAAGTTTGACTTGTGTGTTTTGCTTAGAAAAAAGAGAACAAGAATTCTTTAGTAAAAGGCCAAACTCGAGTACAAGCAAAATCAAGTTTGGCCTGCAGCTCTGACTCGCTTCAATGAACTGTTTAAAAAGAATATTATCTGGCCATTCTTTGTATTTTATTTTAACAAAAAATTGGCTTGCACTAATTTCAAACAAAAAGGCCCCTTGGAATCCATGAACATTCTTTGGAAATAAATTCACTGTTCCCAAATCTGGGTACAGATGGTTTCAGCATTTCCAAGATTTAATAGCAGAGACAAAAGTAAGTTCCTATGGACACAGTGTTTTTCCACTTATGGTTACCTGTGAGCAATGCTCAATTCACAAATCCAAGACAACATTTAAAATACATTTTTCACTTTCTGCTGCATAATACACAAGCTGACCCGGGGTCACTCAACGTACATGTATTCTCACTGCTATATGGATTTCTGCAAGTGCTGCCACCTATCAAGTGCGCCTATCCAAGTCATTCAGCTTGTTACTCAGTGAAAAGACTGACATTAAAATCATTTATGCTATGAGTTCATACATGTCATTTAAAAATCTACAGAACATAGTAGGGTCACGGCAGGCTTGAAACAAAACTAGAATGTGCAAAAAAAAAGGGGGGAAAAGTTGTAAATTGCAAAGCACCAGTTACAAAAAAAAAAAAAAAATGAAGAAACTTTAATCACCACAGTAAAACAAAAAAAAAGTTGATCCATACTGAAAAAAAAAGCAACAGCATCTTCATTGTTTTCCTAAGATGGGGCTTTGCAACCTAGAACTTTTTTCTCTTTATAATTTTTTCCCCACAATTTAGTACAGGTTAAAGTTTATTCTTTATGCTTCACATGTTACATAACAGAACAAAAATCATCAATTTGCAAAGCCTGGCCAGTTTATATTATATTAAAGCATATTATAAACAGAGACAATTGAGCAAATTAAATGCAGAGATTATAACTGAGCAATAACTGGGATGAACAAAATCTAGATTAATACAAAAAGAAAAAAAAATGAAACTAAAAATGACAAAGTATGGAACCTGAGCTAAGATCTGGGAGTCTAATGTTTTGCTTGTGCTGTTCAATTCTGCTGTTGGCTGAGGCAACCCAGAGCCACAGACTTGATACACAAGCCCATTCTTTGATACCTCCTCTGAGGTTACTTTTACCACCCCGGAGATGTATTTACATACAGCATTTCGAGGGAAATTCCCTTATTTGAAGAATATATCTGAGGTGAGGGAAATCCCCCTTTCCTACTATCTGTCAAGGAGTTTCAAGAGATTAAAAAAAAATAATTCCAGCCCTTTTAAGCCAAATCACAAACAGATCTACCCATGCCTTCTTAGGACACCTCAGTTAAATGCACTCATGAATCCGTACGCCTTTACAAGATATAAAAAAATCACAAAAGCTATAATTTTATCATTAGTAAATAAAACTGTAACTAGCAAAAACTAAAGTATATATATATAAAATCACATTTGCGTATTGCCTCAGACAGCTGGTCAACTATAAGTATATATATAATAATCCCTAACCAGTTTCCTATAATAAAATTGAATCAACATGTGTATTGTATTGTCTTTGCATTTGGTCTGGCATTTTACAATCATTCACATTTCTTCGTGAAATCCCCATAAACACAGCATTTCTGTTCATGAATTGTGACCACCAGATTTCATATCATGAAGACAGCCTGTCCATGTGCTGAGATCAAATAATTATGTTCTGAGGACAACAAACTGTAGCTCCATGACCCAGTATTCTTGTCAATAGCTAAAGGGTGCCTGACATTTGTTTATACACATTTTGGTAGCTAATGTGGTGCGCATAAAATATGGGCAATTTCACTGACTGGCATGTATATAATTGGAACAATAAATGCAAAATGACTGTCAGAAACGTAATGTACATGTATAATGGAATATTAAAGACTAGAAAAGTTTAAACACAGAATTTACACAATAACTACAGGGTACAACCTCTTCTTTTTTCATTTCCCAAACTGCTATCAAGGTAATATTTTTGAGACCTCACGGTCTTTTAAGAGTCTGTCAAAATTAATTTGATATATAACAAGGATTTCAATATTTCCTCACTATTTAATTTCATGTGAAAATTAAAACCCTGTAACTTACTGTAAGTAAATTCGAAATGTTTAAAGGTTGTTGGAAAAATGTCAAATGAAAAAAATAAAGCCAAATTATGTCAAGCTTTTCATAAAAAAATAAAAACCTCCATCTATGAGGACTAACTTGCCAGCCCTCCAACCTTTTGCACACAGATGCTGCTGTTTGCTGCCTTTTTTCTCTGATTCCCGTTTAAAAACTGTGATGTTCCCAAATCTGAAACCACTTCAGAAAGACTTAAGAACTTTTTGCATGAAAACGAAATTCTACAGCTGAAGATGCTGGCACTAAAAGCTCATGCCAACAAATTTACTGGCACTTTAATTGCCAATTACAGGATACTATCTGTGTGCATTAGATTTCTGAGCTAGCAACTGTAATCCTAGCTGGAAGTTCTGAAATTCCAACAGGCTCCATCTAGCTTGTCCCAAATATGTAAATACAAACAGGTTGTAATATTTTGTTAGTTTTTTTTACATAGGCAAAGGAGGTTCTACATTTCTACATAGTTAATAGTGTATTTGATAAATTGAAAGACCGACAGTGGAATGCACGTGTGAGTTTTCAAAATGGTTTACGATTCAAAACCATCAGCCTTGGTGACAGGGATGTATGTGGCCTCTCAGTATAACGGTAAAAACTTCTGAATGGAAACTACCTTTTGGCGTACTTGTTGAATGACTCAGCTGCAGTGAGCCAGAAATAAAGAATACTTGGAATACCAAGACAAAAAAAAAATCAGGGAACTGACAAAAATCGGCAAACATACATCCCTGTTGTAACTAAACTGTGTAATCTGTCTCTACCCTCTCCTCCCAACACCCCCTCCTAATGGTCTGTGATTAAGGTCAGTTAACTCTGTTGTCATTGTTAACATTTCAGTGCCACCTTTTAAAATTTAATTGCAAAAAAAAATAAAAATAAAAAATTGACTGTTGTGGCAGGTAATTTCTTGGCTACTGAATTATTTTAACATTTTCCTCTGCTGACTATGAGCCATGAATTATATGCTCTGACAATGAAACTGAAAGTCTGATGATTATCACGGAAATTCAAACTGACAGGACCACATCATTCGTAATTTAAGTACTAATATATTGCCAACTGCCATGTCACTGTTCATTTTCTATTTTCAATTAAGAGTTTTCTGGTGTCCTGCAATGGACATGAGAATAAAAAATATTTATTGTCATAACACCATTTGTACACACAATCAATGAATAGTATTTTATGTTGGTTTTCTGGGTGTCAAGCTCAGTGGCCACCAAGTTTGGGCACAGACAGTATTGCAGCTGAATAATATACTTATCCACTGTTTACTTATCTATCCTTTTCTACTTGCTGATTCCAGTGACAAAATGGATCTTATCTATGTATTGTGAATCCAACAGTTACTTTACCAAGAACGACAACCATAGAAAATCTCAGCTACAACTGAAAAAAAAAAAAAAATGGGTAACAATCACAACCACCAGACTGGGCAACATTTTAAATCTTAGGTGGTTGATCTTCAGTGGGTTAATATATATGTCATCCTCATAAAAGATGCAGTAGATATGAAGTAACTTTAGCCTCTAATATTGCATGATACCAGTTATTTTGATCGACAGCTCACATTAGTACAGTAGTTTAATAATTTATTCCACATCCACACAAACTATGTACATGTACACTATACTTCAAGAAGTGCTTCGGTAAGGACAGTTTCCAAGTGAAGCTGAGTAGAGAAAGAACAGTTAACACTATTTTACTCACAGGTTCTGACGGACCCCAGAAAGTCACTCTTTTCATCATAACATCCTCCAACCAAATGTAAAATAGGGTTAAACAGTGAACCCAGCTCAGTATTTTCACTATTATTCGAAGTCACTAGGAAACTGTCCCTGCTGAAACACTTCCTATACTTTATGTAGTACCTATCAAAGGTTTACTTGACAACTTCTCATCATAGATGAAAGGTTCATCATTATTTCCTCTGAGCAATTTTACTTTCAGGGTCTCAACACGATGTCTCAACTAAAGAAGATATATAATTATTATCCAGTGTCCCTCACTTCTGCTCATTAATGATATTCCACAAAAGGTAAGACAAAACCACTAATATACTATTGCAAAATAACATTGTAGAATTTGATAATGTGACCATTTTTACCATGGAAAAAAAAAATCAGCTTCTGAGAATTCTTCGGAAAATCCCAGAAATGCTTACAAGAAAATTTCCCTCATAAACACTGGGAATAAACTGAATCAAAAACTGGCACATCTTTGAAACTCTCTTCCTACCTGATTTATCACTCACAAGACAAAACTCTGTTTAAACTCAGCAAAAAACTGCCCTTGCTCTGCAATTTTGTGCCCACAAACAAAATCTTACATGAACTGAAAACGATTTGGACACTAAATTCATATTTCTTAACCAAACTCAACTTTTCTGAGTGTAGAGCAAAAAAGAAAGATAATGCTTGGCACCCAAGTTACAAAACTTCACTAATAATGGTCTTCCCTCTGATTATAAGCTTTAAAATTTTTCAGCACTGGGGAAATTCTTACATGGGATTTTTCTGGTTCATTCAAAAGCTTGTTCTAAAGACTAATCCAGAATAAACCCGGCATGGAACCATTCTTATGTTTGGTAATCAAATAAAATGTTTATTCCTTTCAACTCCGCTCATTTCAATATTACAAAGATGATACGATATTTTTAGAACTTTTCCAGGGGGAAAATTTCATGCCACTGCCAATATCCATTTCTTGTAGACAGATGGGGGCAGCCTATCCACATGTATAACAGATCTGCCAACTTCATGGTCACTCCTTTAAGGACATCTCAATAGGGATGTGTACCCATGCCCGAAAAAGGACACCTCAAGGGGGATGTAAACCTGATGCCCTATAAAGGACACGTCAAAGGCGATATACAACCCGTGCCCCATAATGTACACCCCAAGAGGCAGGTACCACCCATGTCCTATAAATCACACTTCAAGGGGGGATGTGTGTCCTTATAAAGAATACCTCGGGGGGATGTATACCCATAAAGGACATCTCCAGGGGGATGTGTACCCTCAGTTTTTTAGGACCCCTCAAGGAGGATCTATATCCATGCCCTATTAAGGACACCCCAGGGAGGATTTATATGCCCTATAAAGGACACCTCAAGGACGATGATGTATATCTATGCCCAATAAAGGGCAAAGTGAGTCTGTCAGTTACTTATGATTTCCATAGACAGCAGAACAGAAATGTCACACACCAACACACTTCTTGTGTCACGGAATGTACCCTAAATATCGTCACTCTTCCCTGAGACTGTGGTTATGAAAAAGTTTGAAAAATCGATTTTTATACGTGTATATGTTCAAATACATTCAAAGCCACATCAAATGATCTTGGTTCTAGACTCCTAAACTGGAAAATAATTGAATAGCAAACTTTGAAAAAGTTGTTGTCACTAGACCAGTTGTGCTGAAATAAAACAGTTCTTTGCTTCTCTAGAAAAGGGGTCAAAACCAATTATTACAGTTTTAGAGGATGGTGGCGACACAGGGTTCTATTATACATACTGTCCTTATTTTGCCTTGCACTTCAATGGCCTTTGTTCTCAAACCTGGCAGGAATTTCTTTGTCATGAACAAAAATATTTCTCACATCCCTATCAACACCCTCAATACAGTATCTGTACTGCCGTAAAATAACAGAGAGTTGGCAGATCTGTTATAGATAACAATTCTTATTGGATGACTTGATCCTAGCTTTTCAATTGGCAATATGCAATATTTATACCAACTAAGTAATCATAGTAACATGTGCTACAACCCAAGTCAACATTACAACAAAGACACGAACTGAAGTGACAGTAAAGCAGGTTAGCTTTTAACTGGGTGAGAAAACTATGAACTGGATGGATGTAACATCTTTCTTATACAGCCTGAGGTACAGACAAAGAAAACTATGTGATCAAAGAACTTTACAAAAAATCTGTTAACAGGAAGAAAATAACAAAGAAATTTTGTTTTCTTACAATTAATGAACAAGCCCTCATAAAATAGTCACTTCACTCAGCCTACAATCAGCAAACTGGCATTTTGCATGGGGTGAAAACAAGAATGCCTTGATTAAAAAGGGACTGTCTCACCTTGGGCGGGGGGGGGGGGGGGGGGGGGGTGTGTGATAATAATGGTGTGACCCATGCGTACAGTATACATATGGGGGAGCAGACCTGCACAAAAGAATATGAGTTAAAAACAGCTGGATTTACGCCTATATATAACAAAAAAAACATTGTAGGATAATATAAAAGTCAAATATTGGCCATGCTTCTCGTGAAACAATCAAATGGTCGATGTAAAATACCACAAACAATTAGAAGACATCAAGGCCTTAGAATGGACTAAGCATTCACTATTCTACTGGGTGGGGGTGTCAAAAATCCACAAAATTAAACCCTACTTTGAGGATGACCCCTTTGTGAATATTCCCACACATACACTCAACGATTCATGGTGACAGACTTCATAAAACTTCTCACAGTTTATCGATTGCAACCTATGACAAAATCAGCCAGGGGTTAATAAATGCATGCTGTATTTGACAATGAATAAGAAAACACAACCGGAGACTGAAAATATCAATTGTTGTACATCAACTGCTGGATTAAATTTCTAAGTACTGTGTCCAAAAGCTGCTTGAAAGAGTGTGAGCAAACTCAAAGAAAAAAATGTACAGCGTTACAAAAAATGATCAAGTTGAGGACAGAGCACAGAATGTCAGATTGAGGAAATATACATAGAGATGTAAATGCAAAAATGAATGACACCACTGGCAAGGAAAGAAGATGACAAGAATATGTGAGTGTGCATGAGAAAACCCACAATAAGTCGGCAGGGCTGATTTTGAGAAAAACGGCTTTGGAGCGAAAATATGGATCCGACACAAACTCCCAACTTGGCTGTTGTTTAGGGGAACGTGGCATGTTATATTACAGGGTAAACTGTAGATGAGCAGTGAACACTACTCACTATGAGCTCTATAACGGCTTAGTTATTAAACTACGGTCTCCTAACAACAATCACTCCAATATTACTTGGTCAATTAGCTATTGCCACTTATAGGATTAAATGCCGTTTTCTCAAAATCTTGTTTTAGGGGGGGTCACTGACTTCAATTTATCAGAAATGTCTTGTCTTTTATTATATGTACAGAACTCAAAACGTCATGTTGCCGACTTATTGTGGGTTTTCTCATGCACACTCACATATGTTCAGGTGATTGTTTTACAAACAGTGACACAGAAATAAAAAAAGTTAAATTTATAAACAAAAAAAAAAGGCAATTTTGTTTCAAAATCGACCTGAATTCTGAATTAATGTATATAATGTTTGATATATCCGAAGTACTTGACCATGATGACGCAGCATTTATAAACACAAATTGACAGTACGGAGTATTGCTTCAATCAGTTAAACAACCATGGATGGAAAACTTATAATTTCTTGCTATAGTTTTTTTTTGTGAGGAAAAAAAGCTCTGGTGATATGAAAATTGATTCTTTTCTCCCTCCAACAAGGCTTTCTGTAAGAAAAATTCAAACCTGTAATATCAATTTAAATTTACAGAATAATCTTGGGTACTTTTTTTCACTTCTTTTTTTTATTTCCTAACTTCTAAAAATGCAAGATTTTTGGGACACCACTTTTTGTATCCTGCAAAACTAATGTGGTACTGCAACTGTGAAACATACATTTCATTATGTCTTCGGTTAATCTAAGTTCAATGAAAAGCTACACCTCTATAGGTCATGTGACCTCTTCAAAGAAAATGATGCTTTCAAATCTGAGACCTCAGAAAGTCTGTAGAACTTTTGTAATACTTTTAAGCTCTGTGACAGGTCAGAAACCCCGCAAAAACAAGAAATGAAAATGTACTGTATGAACTGATATGTAATGTTGTACCTCAAACAAAATCCGTTTCAGTCATTTGAAACATTCACTGCATCATTAAAGCAGAAAATGAGCAATAACCTTTGAATCAAAGATACTACATACAATTAGATGAGACAACTAGTGGGTTTAGCTTGTACAGCGTTCGCACCACCACCTAGCGTCGGTGAATGCATGATGTCATGAACAAGGCCATATTCTACAAAGCCAAAATGGGGAAAACAACGAGTTTTGTTTGCTGTTCAGCTATTGCTGTAGGATGGCTTTATTTTTATTTTTTTTAAAATCATAGTGGCACTGTAACAACTCTGCATCATTAATTTATCATTATATCAAGCATTCTTTTCATGCAAGGCGCCATGGGTCCCACCCCCGATCAACGTGCAAACTGTGTGCAAGAGTTTTTTTAGAGACCCGAAGAAGCGTGTGTCACACCATATTGTATTTAGTATCTCTGCTTAAATGAAGGGCACGGGAGTAAACAATACAGGAAGTGAAATCAATACGACAAATAAATATCTGGCCAGTGAAAACAAATAAAAAAACCATGCACTTACATACTATATAAACTGTAGTGATGTAACATATAAAGGAATGTGTGATAAACTGAGACCAAGTGCTAAAGGAACAGTGATCTAATTCTAATTCACTGAGCTCATTCAGAAGGCACCTCAACAAGATGAAGAGAACTTGGACAGGATGGCAGGTGAGAAGTGTATGGAGCAGGGGATTTACAGTAATCAACCAATCCTAGAGCCACTTCCTGCTGACAAAACCCAGCAAGAGAGAGGGAGAGAACACGAAACAAGACACAAACACTACAGTTAACAATGACATTCATTAAAGGGACAAGATGCATTAGGGGTACAAATCATCGAAAAACTGAGACGGATGCAACACACTAACACATAATAGATAGCCTTAAGGGGAATCTACTGTGAATGGAGACAATCATATATAAGTATAATGACATACAGCTGCTCTTTATGAAAGACTGGTTTTTCTTCACTTAAGACATACATGTATTTGAAAGTGGACTTTCACCCATAGTTAAGGCCATTATGAATCTCGTGTATTTGTGACTACAGAACAACATCAAAGAGCCATGTCTGCAGTTCTAGAAAAGTACAACAAATGAGGTGAATGTCTGAATCCTACAATGCGGTGTTTCTGGCTTAACCAGCAGCCATTTCCACTTGTTTCAGACAGTAAATCTGAAACATGTCCACATTCATCTACTGCACTGATGGTGTTCACAAATCCACACAGAACAGGCCTGGGCATGTACTATATCATCACGCTCATAAGCAAACTGCCCAACTCAGAATTAGGTCATTTGCATTTTTTTGTCATTAGTGACCCATGAAGTCCAATTACATAGTCTGAGCTGAAATGGGAACCCTTCAAAAAGAAAGGTGATCTCTTAAAAGGACGGTCACCAAACTGTCGAAATCAAAAGTTGGACAAATATAGGCCTAGGCCAAATGGGTTTTCTCTACACTGTCTACTGCCTATCTCACAGTTTTGACCACTTACGTGAAACAGTTTCTTTTTTCTCATCTCTCTTGTAAAGTAATGAAAAATGAGTTAGGCAATTTGCTTATAAGAGTGATGATATGTTTGTTATACCAGCTAGATAGCTGTGCTTGCTTGAGAAAGGCCAGAGAAAAGTTCAAACAATCTCAATAACGCAGTCAGATGTTGTAAATCTGCCAGAGTTATCGTCCAGTTTCTTATGTTTCATAAGAGGTTTCAGCACCGTACGAGGGGTCATTTCAACACTCAGGGTAGGAGGGGGAGGGAAAGCTTTATGCACAACACTGCCACCAGTGAAAGACGAGGAGGTCACGAAATCATGAAAGGATGAAATGTTTTGTACAGATCGCAAGTCTCGTTCTAATGAATCACCATCTGAAACTGATTCAGAGTCATCTGTGGATACAGAAATATCTGAAAGAGTTCTGTGATGGGTGAGTCTATGGTCTCCACCATCCTGTAAACTTGGTGAGTTGGGGCATCTTGCTGGCCACTTACAAAGTCTTGGACTGCCCCATTCTACTGCCGAGTTATTGGGTGGGTAGTAATGTGGAGGTGGATGATGAGGGGGGAGAGACTGAAAGGGGGCTAAGGGTGTGGAAAGATCGAGATCGGAGCTCCAAGTGCGGGGATCACCAGCAAAGGTCGCTGATTTCTTTTCAGGTGTGCCTCTGTTGGAATGGCCCCATTCATGATGCACCTCTGCCTGTAGTACTGTTGTTTGTGATCTGCTTGTGCCTAGCCCTCCTGATGGATACTGGAGGGAGCTTTGGCTTGGCTCATGGGAACAGTCTGGATAATGAAGGCCATGCACTGAAGAATGACACTGGCGACGGTCAATATGTCTGCACTCTGGCCGCCCATCCATGTGAGTGCTATTGCAGTAGAAACAAGGCAGACCTTCATGTTCTGGATGCAGACTTTGATCCATTGCAAAACTGTCCATGCTTTTGGACACAGCATGATGATTAACAGGCCCTGCTATGTAACTGCTGGCCAAAGACGAGGGGAGGGAATTCTGTCGGCCCTGGGAAATTCCGCTATTGCCCAGACCAAGCTGACCTGACTCATGCATGACTGATGTGCCACTTGTCCCTGGCAGAGCGTAATTGATATCACCTTCAATAATTTTGTCTTTGGGTGCTTGAGCATGGTGCTGAGACGATCTCCTCGGCTGTGAATGATGAGTATGAGCATTGCAAGAGGGATTGTTGTAGCTGGAGTTCTGGTGTAAGCACTGAAGAACAGGAGGAGTACCCATCAACATTAAAAGTGGCTGCTCCATAGAATTCCGCCTCCGTTTTCGGTTTTTTCCACCGCCACGGTGAGGGCCAGGGGCAGTGAGTTGTTCCATCTGATCATCCATCCAAGTTGGATTCTCCCTGAAAAATGTTTTGGCTTGCTCAACGGTGGCTTTCAGCAAAGCTCCAGTTTCAGTTTCCTGATAGTGGTTCTCACAAAAACTGGACTGAGACGTTGTTTCACTCTTGTCAGGGTCTGGGCCCAGAGTATTGAAATGAGTATGAAGCTTATGGATATCTTTCATCAAACTGAACTGAACAGCTGTCTCCAACTGAGGAGGGATGTCTGATCGTGTAGAATAGTCCATGAAAGCGGCCACAAATTTATTCATACTCAGCCCCTTCTGTTTCTCTGCTCTCATTTTCTCCGCCACATAATCCACAGCCACCGCAAAATAATCTGGCAACACCCGATGACCATCTGATTTAAACCTCACCCTCTTCTTTGAACAACGGAGTCGAGCTCCAAGTGAACAAAGAACCACGATGTAGTCAGCTTCTTGTAGTCTGTCCACCAGCCAATCATCAATGCCTCTTTCCACTATCTCATTTTCCTCCAAAAGGTCCAGAGTTATGGTGACTCCACATGCTTCCATCAAGAAACTGGCCAGAGCTCCAACTACCCGCTCGTGAATTTGGGAGTCATAGGCATATAGCAACAAAACAACTGGCTGTGATTTACCCTCAATATCTGAAAGCAAGAATAAAATAAAAACAAAAGTTTTTTTTAAACATGGGTTTGGGGGGAGGGGGGCTTTGGTATGGACAGTTTTCAAGTGAACTCCAATAGAGAAAATACCGGGCTGTATTCACCATTCAGCTATATCTATATTAATAAAAGTGAAACCTTACGACAATTGCAGCGCGCCTTTCGCTACTCCTCCGTTAATGCTGATTTGGTGGCCCTCAGATTTTATACAGCGCTTAGTATAGACCGTGGTCGTGTCCCCGGCACAGAAAAGAAAAAAATAATTAACAACTCGCAGAACGTTTGTATTAGTTTCTAGGTTGCGATACATTGGCGTTCAGACTATTTTTTTGGCAAATGTACGTAATTGAGGTTGGTTCAGGTGTCTGTATCACACTCACAAAACAACTTCCGGCTAGGACTGGTTTGAATGATGCGATTGAGTTCTAGACTATCAAGTATGAAACTTTGTGTGTTCTCAATGTGCCTAGACTAGGAAAAAGAAAGGGTCTGGAATTGGGAGATTGACGCTGCAGGGCCAAAAGTACAGGTTTGCGTTTTCAGTATGCCTAGGAAAATATAATATTTCTTTTCCATTAACACATGATGTTATCACTTCCTGCGATGTGCAAACAAACTAACCCGTGCGCAAATCATAGCCATTTGACGAATGCTGGCACGCACAGGATGTCAACACGCAAAGGGAGAGCAGTAAAAGGTATCTAAAAACAAACAAACAAACATAAAATAAAGCTAAAGGAACAGGCAACATGAAGCAGGTCCATAAAAAACCAGGACTGAAACTAATAAATCGATTTATCCCGGGCAGGGCCGGGAACTCAGCTAGTTTTTTTATATTTGGCTTCACTTGGAAAGTGTCCCCATGCAAGCACTTCCTACAAACTAAATGAAGTAAAGGGAGTGTTTAATTCTTTTCACCTTAAGAAACAGTTCAGCTCTCAGGCCATACTAATTTACTAGTTATATCCCTTCAAGATTACTGAGCACCCAGTGTGTGTATATCGTGATGTGTAGAGTTTTTCATGTACAAGATTATCATACATCAAACTGCAGAAAAATTCGGAGGGTCCATATGCACGTTCAAGATACCTTGGCAGTTGGTAATTGAAAAAGAGCAGGCCAAACAGGCCGCTGCCCAGGCAAAATCAATTAAAATTCATCCCTACCACTCCCTCCCCCCTTCATCTCCTACCCCCCCCCCCCCACAAAAAAAACTGCCGGCCGGCGCTGCACTGTGGCGACAACATTTCTGCTCCAGTTGTAACTGGTGCAATGACACAAAGGCAAATTTCCTAAATGGGATTAAAGTAGTAGTAGACCCTTTGCCAAAACATGGGATCTAAGATGTGACAAAAGGTGTTCAAAATCATTTTCCTCAAAATACTTGTCTATTAACCTTTTAATGTAGCATAATGCATGCCCTAACAGGTTTATAATACTAAATAGCTATAAATTCAACCATTTGGATTTTATCTTAACTTAGGTGACATGGGTCCACAAAAATGTCGTTCATAACTACGATGACAAAGAAACATAAAATATAACAAACATTTCTCAAAGTTCAAATTTAGATTTTATTGATGAAATATGAAATCATTACCATAATCCATAAACAATTGTAACAAATTGAAATTCTTATTACATTTTAAAAAATCAGTTTGTTTTATGACATCACAGTTATGAACAAACCCAGAACCAAAAATTTAGAAAATCATTTTTTACAGTATGGTTCGAGAAGTAATCTTAAAATCAAGCTTTCAGCCTGAATGCTATTAGTTAGTGAATAGAAACTCACTGAAATGTTCATAGTAAAAAAAATATTATTATATTACACACAATGGATAATTTATTGTTCGTTCATAACTATGATGTCACTTAAATTTGTTCATAACCATTATGACAAAATGTTCTAACTTGCTCAATACCGTGGTTTGGCTGGTATATAAGGAATGCTACCATCAAACTGAGTAACAACAAGCAAGAATATGCATAAATGTTTACCAAAAGTTTGAATTGAATTCACTGGTTTACACAACTACTGTTTGTTCATAACAATGATGACGAATATTGGTATCATTGTATAAACATTTGACAAAAGTTTCAAGCATGCTTTACACATTAAAATCAATGTTTATAGACATTAAAAACACAAACATTCACAACCACAAAGATATAGGGGTTCACTGACTGCTGAATAGAGTACATAAAAAACCATTCTCAGTTTGTTCATAACAGTGATGACAAAAGAACATGAGCAACACATTTGCTCATTTTCAAAAATTTATAAAAAAATCATATTGATCTATAATATAGATATAAGGTTTTTATAACTTCAAACATTTCACATGGTGAAAGAAACTGTAAGCTCCATAGCTTAACTTTCACTTTCATGTGTCATCACAGTTATGAACAAACCTGAGGCCAAACATCTAAAATGCCAAAATGAACTGATAAAATTGAGTAATCTTAAAAACAGAGGTTTCAGCTGGATTACATAGACAAGAGGTATTATTAGAATTCCTTGGTGCCTCAATTGAAATGGGCTGGTGACTGGGTGCACTTAAAGAAAATTATTTTGATTTGTTCATAACCATGATGACACCATTAGGTTCGTTCATAATGATTAAGGACAGAGTCATTATTTCAATTTGCACAATAAAACAACTTTGTCTACAAATGCTAATACTTAGAATAAACAAAATTAACATTTCAAAGGACTTATATACATACAGTAGTTAAAGTCATCAATTGGGCATTTTGTACGAGTAGGTAAAGACTTGCTTCCTCTGTGTGCTACTGTTTTCATCTAATTTCAGCTCAACTTCACAGCCCACTGCATCCCTCTCCTCCCAGGATATATCCTCTTGTCCCCAACAAAGTTTACCTACATGCCATTTCATGAAGTTGACCTGAACCCAGTTGCCATCAATACCCACAATTTGTGCGATATAATCTTTGCCATTCCACATTATAGAGTGGAATGCTCCAACCTTGATATCCCGATAATTTTCATCCCCACATTTTTCACTTGTACTAGCTGCAGAGTCATCATCATTTTCATATACATCTTTTTCTGCAAATTTCACATATTCCCACTTTCCAACCCACTCAGCATTCTCACATTCTCCACAATCATTCAGACAAGAATCACAAAAGCAAGCTAACTTTCTTGTTGCAATAACATTTGGCCCCACTTTCTTTATGTGGTGCAACATCCTTGTTTGAGGAATGGCCTTTAGATCAGCATGCTCTTTCCTAACAATTTCTGAACTTTCAACCAGGAAGAATGTTCTCGACTTGTGAATATTGCCACATTCACCAAGCTGAGTCGTGCTAAACCTGGAAGAGCATTCCTCAAACAAAGTTTTAGCATCAGATATAACTATATCTGTATTGCTTGCCACCAGTGTTGAGGCAAGGCTTTTCACAGTGCCACCAAGGGCGTCACACTCGCTTTTCCCATGCCTGGCACCGAAGAAAATTTTCTCAGCTTGAATATCAAGCTGACTCAAATAAAAAAAGGGAATTTTAGATTTATAATGAGCTGCAGCTCCATCGGATATGATAAAACAGTAGTTCCAAATTTCACAACTTTCTTTCAATTTCATTAAATAAAAAAGATCAACAAACCAAAAAGAAAAGAAAGTCCACAGTAGAGATTCATAACAAAAAAGACTACGTGACCACCAGTTTCTAGTCTATTTTTACATTTTTTTTTTAATAAAAAATTTTAGTGGTCTATTGATCAGGTTTTAACTCATTACATAACTTTTATAAATCATGTTCAAAGGTTGTATTATAGGTCAGAAATTGAAAAAAAAAACTTTTTGGTATTATTGAAAATACGGTTTCTTTTAACATGTACTTCTTTTGTCTTTCTCTTTGCAGCACTTTGTTTCTATCTATTTGCTCTTGTGTCTGCTCGGCGCGGAATTTCCGTATTCTTGCCGTTTCTGCCTTGCGATGGGCTGCATATGTATCCGCATCTAATTTCAGTTCTGCCCGACGCTGCTTGAGGTATTCCTTTTTTGATGCAGTTTTAGGTGGGGCTGGATCTGGAAGCGGTCTTTTAACGCCAAAGCGACAAGACCTTTCTGGTCTGCCATTGTTTGCTGGTGTGTTCCCTGCGAAGAAATAAGCAGTAAATTTAAATTATTTGCATTCATCCAGAATATAGTGTGCAGTGAAACCTAGAGTGAGTCAGGCCAAGATTTACTTCTAGATCTAGACTGACCCACGTTTTCATGGGCACTAGAACTTGTTTCTGGTTTGTTCATAACCATGATGACGTATCATAGGTTTTGTTCATAACAATAACGACAACGTAATTTGACTACTCCTTGATTACAAGTTTCATCACAGAGGAATGTAACTGAAATTACAAGTTTTGAAGTTATAATTGAGGGTAGAACTTAAACGACGTCTTAAAAAAAACCTCTCCAGCTAAGATTAGGTACCGTTCATAACAACAACGACACAGTCTGGGAATCGTTCATAATTATGACGACGCTACCATCGTCGTCATTTTTGCCAATTTGCAAACCATTCTCCTAGAAAAACACTGAGTTACATGAATCCTACAAACACAAAGACGCAAATTAGGTCAACGACGATCATCGATTGCCACATATTGAGGTGTCGAGAGAAACTCACTTTAAACCCGTGATTTAACAGTTTTGTTCATAACAAAGAGTAAACAAAATTCGTTCATAACACTTATAACAAATATGACGACAACCAAACACTCACCATTAGCGTCCGTCTCCATCGCTCTGTCAGCCCGTGGCTCCATGTCGCTTCGAGTGCTGCACAATGCCATTATTTCAACGAGGCGGGAATTCTATCACGTGATATTTTCCGTACATTTTGGTTGGTTGTTTCGTACATAACACTATGACGACGTCACGGGGTTCCCGGATTGCGAAGGTTCTAAAAATAAATCCAACCAACATACGGAAATCACACTCACTGGGACGACCAATGAGAGTTCAAAGTTTAAGTTCATAGCGTTGTTAAAATTATGACTAAGCAGTATCTTCCGAAAATGGCCGTTGAAAGGTCAGTCGGAAAATGACGACACGTGTTATGAGCGAACTTTAAAAATTCATCTGTTAATTTCATTAAAACTAGTGAAAACAAAATTTTGCCGCTAAACACCCTACATTGTAATGATACCAATAAAGTATTCCTAAAGTGTCGTTGTTATTTGTAGCATAGTTTAGTCTGTTGACCATTTTACTTTTTTCGAGATTGCGTGCGTGCGCTTGTGATCTTGAAAATTTACCCTTTTTTTTCTCAATAATCGATCACGAAAGTGGCTTACGACTTGTGTAAAGTAACGAAACTGCTCATGCAGCTTCACCAACACATTTGCTTGCCGTCTGTACCTTTGTATTATATTTAGGACTGCATTTTCCCAGGAAATAACTTAATTGCATACACCCACGCAAAAATTACCACCTTTTGGCAAAGGGTCAGTAGTATACAAATAGTATACAATGTGGAATGGACTTCTGAAATTATGCCTTCTCTCATTATTCAAAATATTTGAATTTTCCTGTCATATACAATTACTTTCATACATAAATGACACCAGTGACCGGGTCAGCTTTAATTGTCTCAAATTTCATGAGTATATAATGTCTTGAAAAACCACGTGTCATTGTCTAAAACAACAAAAACTCACCAAGATTGATGTCCCTTTCAAAAGCATCTGTATCATCATTTTGACCATCTGGGAAATAGAGATCAAACAAAGAAATTGATAGTTTTACCGTTTAAAAATATCAGTCGTTCTTTTGCAACTTTTCAAGGCAGACAAGCGAGTCGGCTCTTAAATAAACAAACTCCATTATCCATAGTGATATAACATTCTGCATTTCAACATCCTGAGTACAGTGTGGCTGAGTACTCTCCACTCTCAACCTCTGATGACTTGAGCAAATCAATTAGTCCGGGGCTGTGTTTTCTCTTTCCTTTATAAGAAAACCCCCTTTACCCCAACCAGCCAATTGGTCAATACCTCACTTAGTTTTACAGAACACATTCACGACAGATAACACGGGTGAAAGCAACTGGACGTTCAGAAACCCGAAAACCAAAATTTCCTAAGGGTCCATGCCTGAAACTGAAATTGTCAATCAAATACAGGCTTGCCATAAAACATTTATTTTACCACAGGTCAGTGTTTTTTTTGTTGTTTTTTTAAAATTTAGAGTCAGTCTGTACTTCAGCCAGCAATTAACAATACTGACCAGAACATTCTCCTCTGAATATTACCACTTTATTTTTCTTCTTATTATTTTGTTAAGGATTATATTGGAAGTGTCCTATCAGTCTTTCCAATAAAAGTCACAAAACAAATGCCCCATCATAGTCAATACACATTTTCCTATGATAATAGGACTAGCTGGCCAGTGTCCCCTACTTTAATATGAAAGGAAGAACAGTACAGGAATAGCTATAATTAGTAAATGACCTCACCAGGAAATCTTTTGATGCCCACTGACCCAGTCTGAACCACAAAGGATGAGTTAGGCAGGCCTACTTTAGTATTGTATTATACATGAATTACACAGGGTCATCCAACAGACCTGCTGCTCACTCAAAGCCTGCATCATGTATGCTGTGAGCACAGGCTTGTAGTCATACATGTATAATGCTAGCAGTGTCTCAGGTATGGGTTCTGGCATGATGCCTCTGTGTGGGCAGTGTAGTATGCTTGGAGATCAGGTGCATAGTGTCTGTCTCAATGACAGTAGGCTTATATGTATTATACATGGCCCTGTCACAGTGGCCACGGGTAATTTTTGAAAACTGGAGAAGATACTTTTTTCAGGAATGAAAACCAGAAATCAGGAATAATCCGGCCAACTTTCATCCATGTGTTGGATGAACTACGAGTGGGTAATGTGGTTACTGCGTGGGTTCAATAGTAACTCCCTTAAGGATACACAGGACTAACAAACACAGGGTTCTGCTGGCAATCTTATTTATTCAAAAAAAGCCTAACAAAGGTATCGCGGCCCAAACAAAGCCAACAAAAGAAGAGAAACCCAGAAAAGAAGCCCAAAAAAAAGAAGCCCAACCAGCCATAAGCCAAAGTTTCTCCGGGTCCTGTGCTACCGCTACATGCCTTATGGGGCGGGGTGGCGATGGCAAGCGTCGGCTCTGTCTCTGCGTCTATGATGGAGTGTCTTGACCACTCGAACCGCATCTTATTTATTAGCCCGCGCGGACGTCCGAGAGAGCTATTACGTAGCCCGTGTTGCACAAGTGAAAGGCTCGGACATGGAGTCCAGCCCGACAACATAACCGGTTAGGGTCCTAACACAATCGAATTTACAGTACGGTTAAAAGGGTGCACACAAAAGTCAATTAGGTATCCCAGTAAACTGCAGAAATTACTCTAACGTCCCCTCCAGCAATAATTGAATAAATTTGACCCAGGTTGGATTTATCGGGGATAACATGCGTCTAACTCGTGGTTTACTTTAAATCCGAGATCCTCTTATTAATTATTTCAATAGGACCTGTGCATCAAAGCACAACGAAATTGGTACCATTATAAATTGGAAACTTGCTGCTAAAATTCTAACTGACTACTTTTACCAGAAACCCGGTAATAGTTTTAATATAAATTTTCAAAGTGTCAGGACTAACAACATTCGACAATTTTGTGCGGGATACTTTCGTCCATTAATACGACGTATCTCCATTGATAACAAACGTTATCATGAGTACCTATTTTGTACCGATAGGGTATTGTCTACTCTCAAAAATGAATTCGGGTTCCCGTCTTTCTGTCGGTGGATAACAACGAGTGAGCGAGTTGTAAGAAACTCAAAGCCATGATATAAGAGTTGGAAGCCCGGTACATTTCCAACTGACCAATCAAAATGCGCGCTTTTCACCGTGATGTGAATAACGGGTCCCGCGCTAGTATTACAAGGGAAATAATCCAATTAATGGTACTCGGCCAAGTGTCCCTAAACTACTATGAGTGGCCGTCCCTCACTCACGCACCAGAGCTACCATGAAAGCACATTAAAAATAAAAAGTCGTTCATCCTCTCACATTCTCCCCTGCTAGGTCACGTAGTCCCTTACGTGACACATACATCAATTCAAAGGTTTACAAAAGACCACTGAAGGTATAAACAAACTCTAAGGGGCTATGATACCATCACTTAGAGTAGAACAATTGCAAATTACACACGGTGAACCGAAGTACAACAATGGTCCATCCTCTTTATAACTACTAACAGGTGGCGTGAACCGGCTAAGTTACTACTGGCATCCTGAAGATGTACACAACAGTCTCAGCTCTGGCTGTAGTAAGTTACATCATATGGACAAAACAACAGGTCCCAGACCTGCAACGGTGGTCCCAGACCACTATCAGGGTTAACGTAGGATCGAACAGTACAAAAAAAGACAATATGCTATAAGGGCACCAGTGCAATGAAAAAGGTAAGGTCAACATAGGCATTAAAAGTCATCGTAACTAAGCTGTGGAGAAAGCTAACATGGGCATACTCTCTAACTTAAAATCTTGAGGCGGAGCTCCCTTGGATTCGGTGGTCTATCATCTGGCCTGATGGAAACTCGGGGGGGGGTCTTGATGGGTGCGCTCCCCTGCTCTTTCTGCACTCACAGTCAATGTCTAATGTTAATCACTAATAAGAGTCAGAGGTCCAATCTCTGGGGTTGTCTGTGTGGGCGGCTGGACCGTCGCACAGGAGGTAGGCGCTGGGAAGTTGTCATCCCAGGTTGAGGGTCCGGTCGGGCTGCAGGTGGCTGGCAAGGGTGGTGAGCCGGGAAGTACCAGACATCGGTCGACGCAGGCAGTGGAGGCGGGTGCTGTGGATGTGTGTTGACCACTGGGGGGTGAAATAACCGCAAGAGGTCTCCGTTGACCGCAGAGGCATCTCCATCTGGGTTTCTGATGGTAAAGTAACCACCATGAGGCGGGGGAACAGACAGGACGGTGTGTACAGGACCGGGGTACGGGTCCTGGATCTTGTGTCGACCAGGATAGTGGTGCTTGACAAGGACATGGTCGCCCGGCTGAAGATGGGCGGCGTTGTGGGGGGTCGTCCTTCGTGCGTCCTGCAGAAGGTGCGTGGACTCCACCTTCCTCGCTACCTTCGCCCTCAGTTCGTTGAGCCGTTGTATATGCCGCTGGACGTAGTCGCCTACCGAAGTGGAGGCTGGTGTCTCGTCACCCAGATAGACATCCAATGGCAGACGTGGTTTCCTGCCAAACAAGAGCTCGTAAGGGGACACTCCAGTGGAAGAATGGGGGGTGGCATTGTAACAGAAAGTTAATTCCGGCAGGTATTCTCGCCATCTTAACTTCTGTTCTGGGAGTAAGGTGGACAGCAGACTGAACATAGTGCGGTTGAACCGTTCGCACTGGCCGTTGCCTTGTGGATGATAAGCGGTGGTGCGGGACTTGGTGATGCCATAGTGGCTGCAGAGCTGGCGTACCACTTCAGCCTCGAACTGCCGTCCCTGGTCGGAATGTAGCCTCTCTGGAACCCCATAGTGGACAATCCACGAGTGAATGAGGTGGCGAACAACTGTCGCTGCTGTCTGGTCCTTGGTTGGCACTGCTACTGTCCACTTGGTGAAAACATCTGTCATGACCAGTATGTTCTCGTAGCCATCAGTAGTGGGCTCAATTTTTGCGAAGTCCATGGCCACAATTTGCAAGGGGTGAGTGGCCACAAGATGACCAGTGGGTTTGGCAACACGGACAGGGGGATGCTTAGATCGCTGGCACCGCTCGCACTGTTGGCAATACTGTTGAACCATACTGGTTTGGTCTGGCCAATAGGTCCGTTGTCGTATATGGGCGAGTGTTCGCTCGGGGCCTTGATGTCCGGTGCCGTCGTGTGCAAACCTAATAGCAGTTTCACGATATTTGGATGGTAAGACTACCTGTTTTACTTCTCCATGGACTGGGTCGAGAATCTTCCGCACTAGTATGCTGTCGTGGATGGAAAGCTTGTGCCACTGTTTCAGTATGGCGAGGGTGTCACTAGTTAGGTCTTTGCGCTCTATGGCTGTGGGTTTTTGTTGCGCCCTTACTGCTCGGTAGACAACTTGGATGGCTGGATCATCTTCTTGGGCAGCTGCTAGGTCTTCGTTATTGAGGGAGGGAATAAGGGCTTTGGCAGGAGACAGGTGCAGATGGTTCACAAACACCTCCTCTCCAACCGTGGTGGCAACTTCCAATGGGAGGTGTGTGGTAGACTGCAGGCAGGCGGAAGCAATAGTTACCAATTCATCAGCGTCCTCGTCGGGTGGTGCCGGAAGGGGGTGTCGGGACAGAGCATCAGCATTCGCATTTTCCTTCCCCGAGCGGTACTTGATATCAAAGTTGAACATTGCGAGTTCAGCTATCCAGCGTTGTTCCACTGCACTGCGTTTGGAAGACAGAATATGACTTAGGGGGTTGTTATCGGTGTATACGGTGAAGCAGTTGCCCAGCAAATATCCCCGGTATTTCTCGGTTATGGCCCACTTCATTGCTAGTAGTTCCAGCTTGTATGAACTGTATCCACGCATCTTCCTCTCGTTGGGCCTCAATCCTCTGCTTGCGTAAGAGATTACACGTCGTCGTCCGTCCTTCTCCTGGCTGAGGACAGCACCTAGACCTTCATGGCTAGCATCTACTTCCAAGACGAAAGGCTTGTCGAAATCAGGGTAGGCCAACATTACTGCGTCGCTGTAGAGGGCATCTCGCAGTTCCAGGAAGGCTTGTCGGCATTCAGTCGCCCATAGCTCACCCAGTTTTTGGTGCTTCTTGTAGCTGCCTTGGTTCTGCTGGTTTGCCTTGCTGATGACTTCATGGAGGGGGCGGGCCACTCTGGCGAAATGCTTTATGAAACGACGGTAATAGCCCACCATCCCCAGAAAAGTCCTTAGGTCTCTCATGGTCTTCGGCATAGGATATTCCGTTATGGCGCGGACCTTGTCTTCATCAGTAGAGATCCCCTCATTCGAGATAGTGTGTCCTAGGAAGGGTACTGAAGAGCGGGCAAATGAGCACTTGTTGGGATTTAACCTGACGCCAATGGTGCGAAGTCGAGTGAAGACAGACTCCAGTCTCTCCAGATGTTCGGTAAGGGTTGGCGAAAAGACTAACAGGTCGTCCAGGTAGACCAGCAGTATCTTGAATATGAAGTCACTCATTGTGGACTGCATCAATCGCTGGAAGGTGGCCGGGGCGTTGCACAGACCAAAGGGCATCCTATTGTATTCGTACAGGCCAAAGGGGCAGATGAAAGCAGTCTTCTCTCGAGATTCTTCCGACATAGCAACTTGATGGTAACCACTGGCGAGGTCTAGGGTTGAGAAGAATTTTGAGCCACCTAGTATGTCTAAACACTCGTCAATCCTGGGAAGTGGGAATGCGTCCTTCCTGGTTATGTTGTTCAGCTGGCGGTAGTCGACACAGAGTCTCAGCTCGCCTGACTTCTTGCGGCAAACAACAATGGGTGAGGCATAGGGGCTACTACTTGGTTGGATCACGCCACGACGCAAGAGGTCCTCAATATGTTCTTGCACTTCCTTCAACTGAGATGGCGGGATCCTTCGGTATGGCTGGGAGACTGGCGTGTCATCCGTCACTACTATATTATGTTGCACTCTATCCGTATATCCCAGTTCAGCGTCCGTCCAGGCAAAGACATCTTGGTGTGTGACCAGTAAGTCCCTTAGCGTGGTTTGCTCGTGGTTGTTTAGGGTTGGGATTGAAACCATCTCGGTAAGCTTTTGTAGAGCCTCAGGTGTGGGGCCTTGTCTTGGTGGGTGATTAACGGGGGACCTCGGCGACTCGCAGTTGACGTGGTTGACATGTACAGCAGGACTGGCAGGGTATATCTTTCCCAGAGGGGCACGGGCTGGCAAAACAACATCTTCATCCGTCTCATTCATGACTAGAACCTTCAGCTTCCCATCTATTGGAGTCACATAGGTTGTCAGAACAGCCAAGCCTCGGCGTGGACCATCTACTATCGCTTCTAAAATTACCGTCTCTTGGTTTCGGGTATTGCCTCCTGTTGCTACTACTGTCTTGACGGTGCGAGCTGGTATCACCGTGGCTTGCTTGGGGGCTCTAGCGTAGGGGTGCTGCTGTTGTGAAAAGTTTGGTGGGGGCAAGGTTACATCCAGATGGTTTAGGACATTCATCCCTATCAGGCACGAATTCAGGGCAGGACCGTCCCCGCTCAGGACGAAGACTATTCGATCTTGGGCTGTCTGTCCATCCACTGTCACATCAGCAACCATGTACCCCTCATATGGAATGCTGAGTCCATTCGCCGCGGTCAGTTTGTAGTGTTGAGTGGGCCTCTGCAATTTTCCCTTGAAGTGCCGCTGGTAGATCGCCGAGGTGACAGTCGTGACTTGTGATCCGGTATCGATGGTCCCAGTGACTGGTATTCCATTCAACTGTACCGTCCTGACAGGGAGCTCCCCAACCGCCCGTCGTGTGAATGAGTCCTCACTTGACCCATCTGTAGCCGGACTCTGGTCTACAGGGGTCGCCCTTCCCCCTGTGGCTTGCGTTGATAGCGGCGGCAGTCCTTTGCGAAGTGTCCCTGTCGTCCACACTGGAAACAGGCTCCTGGTCCCCTCTCAGTTCGTTGCCCCCTCGTCCTTCTTCTCCGGTGGCTGAGTGGCTCCTCCTCAGCCAACCGAGACAGGAGAGCTTCCATTTTCTCCAGCCTGCCGTTGAGATCAGCGATGGCCCGGTCGCTGGTGTTAGCAGTGGCGGCGGCGGAGTGTTGGGGTGGCCTGTTGTCAGCCCTGGTCGCAATGGCTTGGACGTGGCTGTCGGGGTGTCCCCTGTCGTCATACCAGCGGATGGCAGTGTTCCGGATGTCCAGGAAGGTGGCATCTGGATGCTGGAACCTGTATTCACGGAGCTGGGCCGTGAGCGATTCGCTTGAGAGGGCCCCCATGAAGATGTCCCTCAGGATGCTCTCTTCATATATGGGCTCCCTCAGGGCAGACTGGCGCTTGGTAAGGGCGTCGAACATATCCCTCAGCCGATGGGAGAAACCCCTCACCGTCTCCCCTGGTCGTTGGCGGCACTGGCCCAGGGCTATGAACAGGTCGCTGGGTGACCGGTGTTCTCCGAAAGCCTCCAGTATACACTGGAGAGCTCTCTCAGGATCTCGCTGCACCTCCCGGGGGTGGCACTTGAGTTCCGCCCTCACCTCGGGGCCGACGCTGTTTAGAAGGATGGTGAGGCGGCGGTCCTCGGAGAGTTCTGGCCTGCTGGACCAACAGGCCCGGAGCTGTCCCTCAAACCTCTCTGCACCTCCTCTCCCCATGTCGCCGTAGAATGTGTCGATCCTCGGCTGCTCTGCTGCCATTATAATGTAGGGCTGTGTTGGCATTGGCGGTGGTGCGGGGGGTTGTTCCTCATCTGAACTTCGGCTTCCTGTTGTTCGTGGCATGGTTGGGCTTTCTAGACTTACAAACTAACCCTTCTGTGCATCCCACCTCTTGACACCAGAAAATGTTGGATTGACTAATGGACCGAAGTATCCCACTTCTGACACCAGAAAATGTTGGATGAACTACGAGTGGGTAATGTGGTTACTGCGTGGGTTCAATAGTAACTCCCTTAAGGATACACAGGACTAACAAACACAGGGTTCTGCTGGCAATCTTATTTATTCAAAAAAAGCCTAACAAAGGTATCGCGGCCCAAACAAAGCCAACAAAAGAAGAGAAACCCAGAAAAGAAGCCCAAAAAAAAGAAGCCCAACCAGCCATAAGCCAAAGTTTCTCCGGGTCCTGTGCTACCGCTACATGCCTTATGGGGCGGGGTGGCGATGGCAAGCGTCGGCTCTGTCTCTGCGTCTATGATGGAGTGTCTTGACCACTCGAACCGCATCTTATTTATTAGCCCGCGCGGACGTCCGAGAGAGCTATTACGTAGCCCGTGTTGCACAAGTGAAAGGCTCGGACATGGAGTCCAGCCCGACAACATAACCGGTTAGGGTCCTAACACAATCGAATTTACAGTACGGTTAAAAGGGTGCACACAAAAGTCAATTAGGTATCCCAGTAAACTGCAGAAATTACTCTAACGTCCCCTCCAGCAATAATTGAATAAATTTGACCCAGGTTGGATTTATCGGGGATAACATGCGTCTAACTCGTGGTTTACTTTAAATCCGAGATCCTCTTATTAATTATTTCAATAGGACCTGTGCATCAAAGCACAACGAAATTGGTACCATTATAAATTGGAAACTTGCTGCTAAAATTCTAACTGACTACTTTTACCAGAAACCCGGTAATAGTTTTAATATAAATTTTCAAAGTGTCAGGACTAACAACATTCGACAATTTTGTGCGGGATACTTTCGTCCATTAATACGACGTATCTCCATTGATAACAAACGTTATCATGAGTACCTATTTTGTACCGATAGGGTATTGTCTACTCTCAAAAATGAATTCGGGTTCCCGTCTTTCTGTCGGTGGATAACAACGAGTGAGCGAGTTGTAAGAAACTCAAAGCCATGATATAAGAGTTGGAAGCCCGGTACATTTCCAACTGACCAATCAAAATGCGCGCTTTTCACCGTGATGTGAATAACGGGTCCCGCGCTAGTATTACAAGGGAAATAATCCAATTAATGGTACTCGGCCAAGTGTCCCTAAACTACTATGAGTGGCCGTCCCTCACTCACGCACCAGAGCTACCATGAAAGCACATTAAAAATAAAAAGTCGTTCATCCTCTCACACATGGACAGACAGTACCCTACCTTTTGTCTTTGGTACCAAGCTGGACATAATGTAGAAGCACATCACATGGACATCAGAACACAGCATTTCAATTCTCATCATACAGAAATAACCCAATGACATAACCAAAAGTAATTCTAATGTACATTGCTAACTGTAAAAGATGCTCTATGGGGAAACAATATAAACTGCAGGCACTCGTCCTTTGTATAATGAAACTGAGAGGCCAGCTGACACACCTATGTGTGTCTGTGGGAAGGATGGCCGATAATAAGACATGGCGATAACAGCAGTGAGATGTAATGACACAGAGCAGCTCTTCAGACATCAACTTCTTATACCATGTCATGGGTCCCTGGCATTGGTTTCATTTGTCGTTCTTATCAGTATTTCATATGCCTTTGCTTTCAGCTCAGTTTCTGCAAAAATATCTCATTATATAAAAAAAAAAATAGTGCAATTTTGGCCCTTTTTTAACCTCGATGACGCTACAGCCTAAATGACAGTTTCAAAAATTATAAAGTTAATTTTCTTAAGTGTAAACTAATCCAGCCCAATCACTTATTGTATTGACTGGTTGTGTTTACTCAAGTTTCAGGTATGTTTAAGTAAAATGTTATACAACTGTAAAATACAATGAGCTTTCTTTCGGCGCCTGCAGTAAGCCCACCACATCAGAAACCATATTGACACGTGTTCAATTGGTGCGCGCAATTTCCCTACTAGAAATGAGTGCTTTGTGCTCTGGTACACACAAAATCTGTAGTAAGAGTAAGACTGTAGAATATGGGAAGCTTTCTGAACCAAAAAGAGAGAAAGAGAGACAGAGAGTCAGGGTTCATACAAAGTCCCGAAAACTAATTTTAAGGACTTCTTAAGAACCTCCTAAGGACTCAGAGTAAACAAATTAAGGACCTGTGTGCCTGTGACCAAGAAATATTTCATGCATGCAGCACTCAAATATCAAGTACCCATGCACAAGAAATATTACAACTATACAAGTGGCGTGCAGCACTCATCGAAACGCAATGTTTTTGTATCCAGAGTTCAAACATAGTAAATTCTCCCTGAAAAGTTCAGTATTGCAAAGTACCAATAACCCAGAGTGCAACTGGAAGATTTGAATCCCAAATGTTTCAACTGAAACACAAATTTTAAGGACTTTTTGGGGACTGACATCATTTTCAGAATTTAAGGACTTTTTGAGTACTTATTTTTTTTCTTTTATGAAAATTAAAAACTTTAAGGACTTTTTAAGGACCTGTGTGAATCCTGTAGAATGGTAGGTTCACAGGTTTATCCCAGATAATGCCAGGTACCTCATCTAGTTTTAAAAAAAAGGTCGGGGGGTTGGTCCCTGAGCTCATTTAATTCGCTCAAATTCCACTTGAAAAAATTAATTAACACTAACATTTCATTTAAGCTGACTCACAATTCTGAAACTACCTTAGCCAAAAAAAATGAAATCTTTGATCTTGAACAGCTACAGCCACAAATCCAAAAACAAAACAAAATTGATTTTAAAAAATGGAAAATAGGCACCACCATGAATACATGAATCTTCTTGTTCACACACACACAAAAAAAAGGCAGATACCAAACCACCTGTCCTCTGGATAACCAAAACTGATACCAGATGTCTTGGCGTTAGTCTGGGAATGTCCCACTGCAAGAACATCCATTCATAAGAAAGATGAAGATCCTTGTTCATAAAGGATACTTGGCCCTAGACTAATACACCACTTTCAATTAAGGTGATATCATGATATGAAGTCGGCTGTGCCACCTCCCTTCCAACACTCTGGTCAGTCAAAGCCAATCTCAGGGCAGTTAGCCACCATACCAAATGATCCATTTATAACACACAAACAATGCAATAGATGCACTTACAAGAAAGAGCTGCCCGCCGTGCCCTGTACGTCCGATACAACAGGAATGCCAGGGCAATAAGCCCTACCACAGCAATGACTCCGAAGGCAGTTCCCAGGACAACCTGCAGGTCCTGCTGATACTCTTCAGATTCTTGAGAGTGTTCAATGATTGGTCCAACATTATCTGCCACAGAAAACAAGGAAACCATGAACAAAATTTAAACTCTTTAGTGTTTTATAGAGTGACTCTGCCTGTGTTGCTTTTTTTTTTTTCTGTCATGCAAGCAAAATTAAGTCTATAAATTTTCTTCAAGATCTATCTTTAGTGTGGTTCACGTGGAAAGCACCATAGTTTACATTCTATATAATGTATTACACAACAAAAACAAAAAATTCATCTTGCACTATTACTATGTAATGTCACACACAAGGAAAAACACAAATTACCATTGTTGGGCGGTTTTGATGTAGAAGAGCCAGTTTTCGCCCCTGAAATGAAGAAAATTCATAAACTACAATACAAAATGGATAAAAGCACCTTCATAACATTGCTGAGAGTAAGGATTTTACAGACTGACAAGAATTGTGAAATTTAATCTCTTAAGTTAAAGACATATTCTTTAAAGAAATTTGATGAATTGATGACACGGTCTATTCAGAAACAATATAATGCACAAAGAGTACATTAAAGTTGAGCATTTATATACCCTGGCTTTGTTCTGAGATTCAGTTTACCATATCATCCTCTTCTGTCTTTACTGGGAAAACTGGAATCCTGATAAATTTTTAAATGCCTACATGTATCCATGGATGACAGGATCCAGTGTGGGATGTGAATTTGTCTCAAGCTCCCTTGCGGTAATTCACAAAAATTGCCACTTTCAATAGTAATGTAATTTGATTCAGGAATAAATGAGCTTTCAATGAAAGTAAGTCTCAATCAGTCATAAATGTTTCTGAATAGCAGCATAAACAAAACTGTTCCCAGATGTATCAATATCACATTTATCCAAAGTGCATGATAGATGGTAATTTCTTGACATAAAGGTTATGGCCACTGGGCTGAATAGGACTCTTTTTATTATCAATAATAATATTTTACCCACCGTCCGCCATTACTCAATGCCACTAATCGCAGCAGGTTTCAATGGCAAAGGAATGTTCTGTCAGTTCCAATTCAATGATACCATCTCCTCTAATGCCTCTGAAAAGCCAGAAAGTTTACCTCCTGAAATTGGAAATTGATGAGAAACTGTGCCAAATCACACATTTCATGACAAAAAAAAAAAAGAAAAAAAGTTAAAAACAAATAATAAAATCAGTCACCCCATCCACTGCTCTGACAGTTAAATTAGGATCAAACTGACATGACAGTCAGTTACAGCACCAAAACAGAAAAAATTTGTACAAACAATTTAACTCACCCTGCGACCGACACTCAAAGCCCGCTGCCCGATCAGTGACCTTACTCACGGAGAACCGTGCCTGGGTCACACTGACCCTTGCCGATATACGATGACCACACTACCGCTAACCATGTGGCTCAGTTTTCATTGATCGGTATGGAAACATTCGCTGATATGCCTTATCACACTTGATAATGAATTAACCAGCAAAACCTTTGTCTGTAAGTCTCTAACCAATGATCTGACTTATGAAACTAAACTGACAGCTGTACTTTTTGTGAGAACAAAGCATGGTAACTAGCCACGCCCCCGAAGCCCCAAACAAATGGTTACATCCTGATTGACACATACTATTACTAATGAACCAATGTGTGCATTTGAGGCAAAGAACATTTCAGAGCTTGTTTCTGATTGGTTCTTAGATACAGACAACTCTAGATGATGGTCAGCTTGTGAGAAAATGAGATAATATTGCAAATTTGTTGAGCAACAGGTCGCATGTCAATGTTACATTTTTTGATAGCGTGGGGAGAGCCTTTGCAAGCTTCGTCTTTGTGATTCCAATCAGTGGTTCACTGGTTAACATGTCCTTGTCACAATGCCTTTGATTTAGAAGTGATACAGTGAGAAATAAGATGGTAGTTACGTCTGAAAAAGGTCAATGACCTGACGCGTGAAATTCCGGCTTGCGCACTGCGTGGTCAGCTTGACCTTGCCGACTGTTGTCGCCCGTGCAGAGTGAGTGCATGGAAAGTCGATGCCAACATAATTATACCGCCCTTCGCAGGGTGAGGGTTAAAAACATGTAATCTGCAAGCTCAATACTACAAAGACATCTAACCCCAGGCTGCGCACAATGGATTAAGCCGGATGACCGAATCAGTGACCTGATTCATGCAGCATCTTATCTGGGTCAGTGGTCCTCGCTGAGGTATACAGTACACCTGTGCATGTGGTTTGTTTTAATTAGGCACGCTGGCACTCCCAATGATAAAGAAAACATTTTTTTCTTATAAATGCCTTATCAATATATCATGCTGGATTAAAAAGAATCCTTTGTCTTTAACCAATAATGTGACTTATGATATTAGGTAACAACCCAAACTGACAGTTATAATTTTTGTGGGAACAAAATGATAATTAACCCCCCCCCCCCCCCCCCCCCAACAAATGGTTTTATCCCCACTGGCACACATACCAAGCGAACATGTTAGGTGATGGTCAGGTTAGGAGATAACATTGTAAATTTGTTGAGCAACAGCTCGCTAGACGATGCTTATTGCTATGCCTTTTAATGGTGTGAGAAGAGCCTCTGAAAGGCTGGGCTTTCTGATTCTGACCAGCCGTTCACTGGTTAACATTAACATGTTCTTGTCACAATGCCTTTCATTTAGAAGAGATAAGTGAGCAATAAGACAGTAGTTACGTCTCAAAGAGGAAAGTGCCCTGAATCACGAAATAATGGCCTCTGCCTGCCACAGCTTGGCTTGACCACCCGTATTTTCGCTGTGAGTTCAGGGGACACGAAGGCGCGCATCTATTGCAGGGTAAGGGTTAAAAAACTAGAAATTTAACTCATTAAAAGAACCAGCTTCAATCTAGACAGAGGATATAACTAAGACAAATATAATAAGTAAGGTGTGTGTCACTGGCCTGGGAAGTTCTCTAGTGATTCTAGGTTTTAGAATTATGCACAGCTTGGCAATTAACACTCAGAGTATGCAATACAATGTTATAAATGTAATGTCATAGGGAACTCATATGGTATGCCTTTGAGCTTCCTATAATGCTCTAGGACATGCCAAGTATGCCCTTAAGTTGCATAAAATTTAACAAATTATTTATCTAGATCTAGATCTATCTCTCTTGGCATGCCTAGGAATCACTGGGATGCCAGTATCTTGTGCCCACCTCAGCCTGACAATGATAAATCCCTATCGTACTGTAACGAAATGATTATAGAAACGAAGTGTTTATCCGTTGATACTGACGGATAAAATTTTCCCTAGGATTTTTTTTATCCGTCAACATAAATTCTGTATTTGCGAGTCATCTCCCCTGATTTGAACCCTTTCTCCGTCTTCCTCCCTTGTTCCGTATGAGCGTAGGCCTACATCCCGATGCGATCAACGTTCATATTGGGCGAGTGTTGAAAATATTGAAATTGGAGAGACTTGGAATTTTATTGATTTAATGCATACACGAAGGTTCAGGTCTACTCTAATCCGTTAATATGGGTTTCTTGGTTTGGTCATGCTTATTTAGTAAGACTTTTCTCACAAGTAGCCAGGGTTCTCAGTAGCGTAGTTGTTAGCGTCTCTGCCCGCCAGTCCAGTGGCAGTGGTTCGATTCTCAGCACGGCAGGTTTTTTTTTTTTTCACAAGTCTTGTTTATTAGGCATCAATCTTTTTTTTTTTTTTAATCCAAGAACAATAACAGAAGAAATACAGTTGTTTTTTTTGTATCTACCTGTCAATCGGGGTTAGAGTGGTTCCATTCTCAGCAGGGTAGGTTTTTTTTTCTGTTCTTATAAAAGTCTTTTTATCAGTAGTCAATGTGTGTGGTAATTTTTTTAAATCCAATAACATTAGGAATAAATCCAGTTTGCTTGTTTGTTTGTTGTTGTTGTCATTAGTCAATACTGCCGATAGTGTTGCCGGATAAACCTGGGCCAAGGAGCTCCTTGACCTGGGCAGTATCCGTTGATAATGTTGACGGATAAACCTGGGCAGTATCCGTCGATAATGTTGACGGATAAGGGCAGCCTTATAGAAATTAATGGTGTATAGCTCGAATCCTAATCCGATCCTCTCTCCTTTCAGTTCAAGTATAGCCATTGTATGATAGATCTACATTCGACATTACAAATACAATAATTACATCACTGATTTCGTTACATGGACTTCCTGTTCATCTCCAAACCTGAAACTTTCATGTTGACCCACACTGAATTCGCTGGAAGGCTGAAGATTCGTTCTAATAAACTAAAAAAAGAGGCTGTTCATTATTCATTTCAAAGAGCGGTATTGTAGGAACTATCTCTAGATCTAGATCTAGATCTAGATATTCTAGATCTAGATCTACGAATAGATCTGCGTAGACCTGTGTTTGCAAGGTCCAAAAGACTAAAGACCCCTATGTAGGCCTTTAGTACGCACACATTCACTTTCACTTTCTCTCGTTCACCGAATCATAATAATCTATCGAGGTTTTGATACCAACTGTTGAGCTTCTCGTCCCTCGTACACTGTCCTACCTTTAAACCATTTTCTGCGGTGACTGGGAGAATAACAAAGAATCTTGTGTTATTTTCTCGCCAGCTGCTTTCCTTCTTCGGGCAATAACATTGATACTTCCTGTTAGACCCGCCATCTAGCTCTTTAAATAGAAGCAAGGGGGGAAATTCTGGAATTTACTTCATTGTAAAGGTCAGAGATGAAAAGGTCATGTCTTCCACCCTGGTGTTCGCATTCATTTTAATGACTTCAAAATGAGGATGATGAAAATAGTAACAATAACAAGCAATAATAATAATGAATATAATACATGTACTAATGATTTAAGAACATTTTGGTAGCCACGAATTCAGGGTTATCCCTAGCCTATATTAGATCCACAGATCTATTGTCATGAGCTGCAAACATCCATCATGAGGGGAGGTGAGCTAACCAGGGCAGTTTATAAAATTACATGTGTATATCTATGGGGCAGTGATACTCCTAACATAAAGACATCAAGCCATCCTTCATTAGGGAATGGCTTCTTCTGCAGATATCAACACCAGCACAATGACATAAATCTACGGTCATTACTTTTTGGGGAATGAGTGTTTGCGCTATGTGGCCATGGTGCACCCGCTCTCTCCCCCTCCCCAGCCCGTCCCTCTACTCACTGGTCTAAAATATCAGGCATGTCAAACATGCGGCCCGCGGACCGCATGCGGCCCTTTAAAAGCAAAGTTGCGGCCCTCGTAAAGGTTTCTACAGTGCGAGCACATTTTATTTTCGTAATATAAATTTTATCGTATTTTTTCGTAACATAAATGGCAATGTTTGGTTCTACCTATGTGTGTGAACAGCTATTGTCTTTCATGAAATCAACAAAAACCTCCTCTCAGAGAACAAGGCTGACTAATCAGCATTGTCATCTTTGATTAAAGTCGGAACTGCACAGGCACTTCAGCCGGACGTACCAAAAATTGTCAGCCAAAAAAGGTGTCAAACCTCAGGACAAAACACTAAAACCTTTTGAATAGTAGCAAATAAATGTTTCAGTTTTAAACTGTTGTGTTCTTTTAACTATGTTTTTGTTGCTGTTGCAAAATACGAAAATACTATGTCCTTAATTTTTTTGATCATGAAACTATTTTATTAGTTTGTATTCATGAATGCTGCTAAAACATTCGTATACATATTGTATGTGCATATTAAGCAACAAAATATCCTGCAGTAAATTTTATCCAGTGACTTCAATTAGTTGTACTGTGTGCAAATATTTACCGTGTGTGGCCCCCAGGATGACATAATGTGACCCATGTGGCCCTTCGGGAACTTTCAGTTTGACATGCCTTGACTCTAAATGATATTGTTGCTGGACTGAGTAACACTGAAAATCGATTTTAAAAGTTAATAAGTCCATACATCCCTCTGGTAACTGAAAGGTGATTTCTAATAAATTGTGTGCAGCTTTTTTTCTTTTTTTTTCAAAGTTTGAACATTTTTTCCTCTATAGCTTTACATACGTATAAATTTTGATGCTACATTAAAAAAAAAATTAATTAATTTGCAGGAAAGAAAAAAATAGCTTTCTGTACTGCCCCCCCCCCCCGCCTCCCCCCCCCCCCCCCGGGTATCCTAGGCACATCATTATTTGGCTTCATGGTTAATCCAGGGGGAGGGGGCAGGGCGACACTAGTGGACAGGGGAAAGTGCTCGGAGTAGAAAATAAAGGTTTGAATGCTATGAGCAACAACTATGGCACACTAATTTCTGTCTTCTCTTTAGTTTGCTTTGTATCGTTTGGGTTTTATTTCTCACGCAGGGTTTCGCTACATACAACTCTTTCTTTTTGCTCAATTTTGACAAGCTATACAATAATTGGTATATGCCATTGCACACGTGTTTGTTTAAAAGAATTGCTGGTAGTTCATTGCATGAGTCGGTGCGGCATTCATCGGGCACCAATTTGCACTCATTGTGAACGGGCTGTGGCTGTCCTTCACTACCTCAAGACAACCTTTATCAACGGTTTCCGTGAGTGGCAACTATCTATCTATCTATCTATCTATCTATCTATCTATCTATCTATCTATCTATCTATCTATCTATCTATCTATCTATCTATCTATCTATCTATCTATTTATCTATCTATCTCTATCTATCTATCTATTTCTCTATCTATCTAGACCTATCTAGATCTATCTATCTATCTATCGATCTATCTATCTATCTATCTATCTATCTATCTATCTATCTATCTAGCTATTTATCTACTGGTATTTCTATCTCTCCCTCTCTCTCTCTCTCTGTCTATCTCTTTCTCTCTCTCTCTCTCAATGATTCGTATGCCCGTTCTTCTGTCTGTCTGTCTGTATGTCTGCCTGCCTATCTATCTTTCTGACAGTGTGGCTACAACGTACATGTAATAATATTAATATACATAATTATCATATTAATTTTATTAACAGCAGAAGCTCTATGAGCTACCCTGGAAAGCCGGGATCCGGTTTGGCTCGTCCACGGCTTTGACTGTAGGCTTATATTTGCTTGGCGTTCATGATCCAGTATCGACACGTCCAATCTACTTAACGAAGACAAAAGTACACATATATATACAGAAAGTATGACATCTTACCGAATAGTGCATGAACGAAATGAGAAACTTATCAGTCAACTAGCGGAATTTTCAGGTGGGTTAAATTCATTCATTCACTTACTACCTCGCTCTCTCACTCACTCACTCACTCACTCTGTCTGTGTGTCTGTCTCACTCATTCACGCACACACACACACAAATGATTTGATCTGAGGTTTTGTGGTTTTCCATGTCAACTCAATGATATTTGGATGTAACATGTAACTATGTGATGTTTAGATGTAACATGTGGACCACATGAGGTTTGGATGTAACATATGGACCACGTGAGGTTTGAATGTAACATGTGGCCCATGTGGGGTTTGGGTGTAGCGTAATATGTGAAGCAATATGAGAAGTGGATAAAACATGTGAACCACGTGAGGTTTGGATGTAACATGTGGCCCATGTAAGGTTTGGATGTAACATGTGGCCCATGTGGGGTTTGGGTGTACCGTAATATGTGAACCAATATGAGAAGTAGATATAACATGTGAACCACGTGAGGTTTGGATGTAACATGTGGCCCATGTGGGGTTTGGGTGTACCGTAATATGTGAAGCAATATGAGAAGTGGATATAATAGTAGGCTTGCTTGTTGAGAAAATACTTCACTTTGTGATAGAAGCACGCCACTTGGTACATATGTTGCCCATGGGGTATGGTTTTGAAAAAGTGTCTGAGCCCAAAAAAAAATTCAAGATGGCCGCCAAAAATCCAAGATGGCCGCCAATTTTTTTGACAAATTGCAACTATCTCATAGACATACTCACATTTCTATACACACTAAAGAAGAAAGGTTGAAGAATATCATATATTACACTCTATAACGAACTTTCACAAAGATTCATTTAAATGTGACAGAGTTATGGCCCTTGAAAAATCACTATAATTTTGGAATTTCAAAAAAAACACCTAATGTACACCAACATTTTCAATATACAGAGGCAAAATTTAATACTTTTCAAATAATAAAAGTTGTTTATCGACATGTTGACAGTATCCATGCTAAACCGCATCTTATTATATTCAAAATGGAAATGATTATTCCAATTTTTGCGATTTTGGTGATGAAAAATAACAATTTGAATCATTTAGAAATAACTCTGACAAAATGTATGATCCCATTCAGAAAAACAAGTTTGTGTTTTTTATGGATGCAACAACTCAACACATTCACAAATCAAGTGAGAGAATTATAAAACAAGATCGTGCACTTTTTGCTAACCTGTTTATCATTTGTCAAAGTCGCGACTTGGACTTATATGAATTCTCCAAACATGAGAATCAACCATACCCACCTTCTCTGAGCAATAACGGAGAACTATATGTTACAAAAAAAGCAGACCTTGTCAATGCGTTCGAAGAACTCGTTGAAACTGAACAAAATTTACCACAAGCTGATGGACTTTTAGTTGACGGTTCAGCTTTAGTCCACTCTTTGCGTCCTACCAGAGTTACATTTGAAGAGTATGCAGAAGCTGATTTAGGTAAAAAGATTGATTATTTTGCCCAAACGCACTCTCGAGTGGATGTCATCTTTGACCAATACAAGCCAGACAGCATAAAAGCCTACACAAGAATGTCAAGGGGTGTTGGGAGCAGACGGAAAGTAACACCCACCGGCAAAGTGCCAAAGAACTGGGCAACATTTCTCAGAAATAATTCTAACAAATCAGAATTGTTTGTTTTGCTTGCCAAAAGCATCTACAACATACGCAATGGGATTGTATATGCCACAATGAATGATACCACAGTCTGCAACAAGATAACAAGGCCGGCAATTCCATGTTCTCACGAGGAAGCTGATTCAAGGATATTTTTTCATCTACAACATGCAGTTCAACATGATTGCGTTACAACAGCCTGCATTCTCTCAAATGATTCGGACATTATTGTGATTGCCTTATCCTGTTTTCATGAACTGAAACTTCAGGGACTGCAGAAGCTATGGGTATCATGTGGAAATGGTGAAACTAGAAGATGGTTTCCCATTCATGATTTGGCAACAAGCCTTGGAGAAGAGAAATGCAAAGGGCTTCCATTTTTTCATTCATTCAGTGGATGTGATTCTGTGTCGGGTTTTAGAGGAAAAGGAAAAAGGTCATTCTTGCAGATTTGGAATTCTCTGCCCGACATAACCGAAACATTTCTCAAGCTGAGCAGATTCCCAGCCAGTGTTGACAGTGATGACATACAGAAATTAGAACATTTTGTTGCTCTGTTATATGTCAAATCATCTTCAACTTCAATGTCAATTGATACTGCCCGGAAAGAGCTCTTTATGCACAAAGGTGTTCAATTTGATAATTTACCCCCAACAAGTGAAGCTTTGAAACAACACATTTACAGAGCAGCATACCAGGGAGGAATTATCTGGGGACAAGCTCTTGACCAGAATGCACAGCTACCCTCTCCAGAGTTTTGGGGCTGGGGTAAAAAGGCAGGAGGCGATTGGACCATTCACTGGACTGATCTGAGCCTAATTTCAGATGTCTGTAAAGAACTTTGCAAGTGTTCTTGTAAAAAAGAATGCAGTGGGAGGTGCTCTTGTAAGAAATCAAATCTTCAATGCACTTCGATGTGTAGCTGTCCCTGCCTCCATGATGACGAGTGCTAGACTTATTACAGTAAGGAATACTAATACATGTATGTCATGTAATTTTGTGAGATATACACACGTGCCTGTTCATATGTAAAACTATTATGAGTGAGAGGGAGGGAGGGAAAGTCTTTTCAATAATACAACCCCTGTGCATGTGTAATTATGTTTTAATGGCTGTGCTCCTTTGTATGTCAAAACTTGACATTTTTAAATACCGGCCATCTTGGATTTTGGTGGCCATTTTGTTTTGTTTGTTTTGGTCCAGACACTTCTTAAAGATGGAAGGACAGAAAAATTGATTTAATATTACTTTGAAGTATATTTTAAGCTATATAGTGCAGCGATAATTTCAAAAGGGAACTAAATGTATAGTCTTATTATTTCTTGTTTATCATTACCGGTACCAAAATTTCTAAAAGTGAAATAACTCAGTCCAATGTGGATGTAACAAGATGCCATTAGGAATGAATATTGTCAACATGTTTGTGAACAAGTTTTGTTCTTTGAAGGGTATTAAATTTTACCTCTGTATATTTGAAAATGTTGATGTAAATTAAGAGTTTTGCTAAATCACGAAATTATAGCGATTTTTCAAGGGCCATAACTCTGTTACATTTCAATGAATTTTTATGTAACCTGCACATAGTGTGTAGAATATAATGAGATATTTGCACTTTTTTTTAAAAACCTGGCGGCCATCTTGGATTTTCGGCGGCCATTTTGAATTTTTTGTTTGGCTCAGACATTTTTTTGAAACTACACCCTATTGACAACATATATACCAAGTGGCTTGCTTCTATCACAATCTGACGTTTTTACCCCTATATAGCAAATAAGCTATAGGAACCATCCATCACTATAACATGTGAACCACGTGAGGTTTGGATGTAACATGTGGCCCATGGAAGGTTTGGATGTAACATGTGGCCCATGTGGGGTTTGGGTGTACCGTAATATGTGAAGCAATATGAGAAGTGGATATAACATGTGAACCACGTGAGGTTTGGATGTAACATGTGGCCCATGTGAGGTTTGGGTGTACCGTAATAATATGTGAACCAATATGAGAAGTGGATGTAACCTATGAACCATGTGAGATTCACATCCGTGAACCATCTGAGGTTTGGATGTAACATGTAGACCACGTGAGATATGGATGTAACCTGTGAATCATGTGTAATTTGGAGGTAATCCGTGAATCATGTGAGATTTGAGTGTAACCCGTGAATCATGTGAGATTTGATTGTAATCTGTAAATCATGTGAGGTTTGGATGTAACCTGTGAACCACGTGAGGTTTGGATGTAGAGTAGAGCTAACCTGTGAATCACGTGAGATATGAATGTAACGTGAACTGGGGAAACGAATGAGATTTGAAGATAGTTTGTAATCATGTGAGATTTGAATGTAGTCCAAATACATGGACTGTGTGATGTTTGGAAGAGGATGTAACATGACAGCCATGCGAGATTTATCTAACATGTACGGCCCGTAATGTTTTAAACATGGCAGCCGTGTGAGATTTTGGTGTAAACATGAAAACTAAAATAAGGTTTTAGTGTCACCGTGTGCGGTTAAGGAGCAACTTGTGAATCATATTATGTAGCATGTAAAAGTAGGAGTAATAACATCAATAAATATCGAGTAAGCTTATCAAAATGGCAGTCTGAAGACTATTTCCTCACAATGTTGCTGTCTTTGCCTCAGGTCTGTCCAGATCATTGGTTGCTAATGTGATGGCTTACGTCAAAATGTTACCAAAGATGAACACGGAAGACATCGATGACTTGGTGTTCATTGCACAAATGTCCAAACGTTTTCTCGTGACAAGCCCGTTCATTCTTGCTCTCATGTACAATGGTAAGAAGTTTAGCATCTAATTCTATTTCAAGGATAATAATAATAAAAATACACAGTATTTATATTGCGCGTCGTCCCGTCAGCAACCAGGCTGTAAGCGTTTTACAACATTTATATCATATAATCACACACACAATACACAGACATACTCAGTAGAAAACAAAAAATGGTGGTTCAGAGAGTAAAATGATGGCTCTACAGCTGATGTTTAAAAGTAATAAAAGTTTCAGACTCTCTCAAAGACTGAGGCAGAGAATTCCAAAATCTGAAGACCTCGAAAAGAAAATTTTTTTTTCAAAGGATAGAATTTTAGATATTGTAGGCAGGGCCGTCTTTGTAAGCATAGGGCTCCCAGAAACCTTTGGGGTCCCCGGGCAACTGCCCAGTGTGCCCATATGCTAAGACGGCTCCGATAGTAGAGGATTATCAAACTGACATCACCTGAATTTTTCATTACTTACAAGGAGTATCACTTCTAGTTTTACCCCATGCATTTGTCGAGTTTATTTTCGAATTTGGAAAAGTCCACGACAGACCATACTAAAACATTTATGAACAAGCGCAATGGTGCTGTTCTCTTGCAGTGCCAAAGACAGGGGAGTCTATCGTATGTCATTGTGGAGATGACTATTTTGCTATATTAATGGCGTTTATTTCCCATGAAAGCAAAAAGGTAAAAGAGAGGTGGTGATGGGATTTTGAAGACATGGAGGGGAGTTGGGGTAGGGGGAAAGCTATCATTTTGTTTATTTAAGGTAGCTAATTAAATGGATGCCTGAAATACGAGCAAAGTCAAATGTCATGTTATCTCCCCTCACATCTCTGAACTGATCGCTACCTGAGGGCTTTCAAGTGCTGCTTCTGTCTGTCGCCTCTCCCCACCTCTCTATAGGCCCATTGCGGATAACGACCATTTTGGTTGTCAGGACCGACGCATAACCATGGCGATGGTAGAGTTGATTTCGATTCGTTAGCTGATTTGCACTGCGAGCACTTCAGGCGTCGCGAACAAATCGGCGGCGAGCTAAAAAAAAAGTTCACTACAGTAAACAATGACACGTGTGTTCACGCACATGGGAGACGTTCGGTCAATTCTTTCACTTCCTTTCCCTTGTTTACACGGATGGTAGGGAATCTGACCAGCTTGGATCCATCCTTTCCACCCCTGTCACAACAGTCAACTGCAATGCAAGTAGCAAGCATTTTAACCGCATAGACATATCTCGAAGTTACACTTGTCAGCTGATCCACCCGCCATTTTAGGTGTCGGAAGTACAAAACAAAAACACTGTCTGACGTCATTTGCAATGGGCCTATAACTACGGGGTTTTGCCATTGAGCGGGCCCTGCTGCCCAAATGTCCATAGCATTGTCTCATTCATGGACTCTTCACAGCACACAAGCCCCCTAAAGCATCCTGCATGACTGTCGAAGAATTCAGTAGGATGATCTGTGTCTTCCTATCGGAAGATACTGAGATCAAGATCGATTTTGTGTTCCGCTGTTATGATGTCAACGGAGACGATTTCATATCCCGATCGGAGCTGCACACACTTCTAAAGGTAAGGTGACCCTGACAGTCGTCAAATGCTTTATACATTACACAGACATAGGAGCCACCCATACACAGACATAGGAGTGACCCATACACAGACATAGGAGCCATCCATACACAGACATAGGAGTCACCCATACACAGACATAAGAGTCAGCCATACACAGACATAGGAGCCATCCATACACAGACATAGGAGTCAGCCATACACAGACATAGGAGCCATCCATACACTGACATAGGAGCCATCCATACACAGACATAGGAGCCACCCATACCACAGACATAGGAGCCACCCATACACAGAAATAGGAGTGACCCATACACAGACATAGGAGCCATCCATACACAGACATAGGAGTCACCCATACACAGACATAGGAGTCAGCCATACCACAGACATAGGAGCCATCCATACACTGACATAGGAGCCATCCATACACAGACATAGGAGCCATCCATACCACAGACATAGGAGTCAGCCATACCACAGACATTGAAGCAATCCATACACTGACATAGGAGCCATCCATACACAGACATAGGAGCCATCCATACACAGACATAGGAGCCATCCATACACAGACATAGGAGCCATCCATACACAGACACAGGAGCCATCCATACACTGACATAGGAACCATCCATACACAGACATGGGAGTCATCCATACACTGACATAGGAACCATCCATACACAGACATAGGAACCATCCATACACTGACATAGGAACCATCCATACACAGACATAGGAACCATCCATACACAGACATAGGAGCCATCCATACACTGACATAAGAACCATCTATACACAGACATAGGAACCATCCATACACTGACATAGGAACCATCCATACACAGACATAGGAACCATCCATACACTGACATAGGAACCATCCATACACTGACATAGGAACCACCCATACACTGACATAGGAACCATCCATACACAGACATAGGAGCCATCCATACACTGACATAGGAGCCATCCATACACTGACATAGGAGCCATCCATACACTGACATAGGAACCATCCATACACTGACATAGGAGCCATCCGTACACTGACATAGGAACCATCCATACACTGACATAGGAGCCATCCATACACTGACATAGGAACCATCCATACACAGACATAGGAGCCATCCATACACTGACATAGGAGCCATCCATTACACAGACATAGGAGCCATCCATACACTGACATAGGAACCATCCATACACTGACATAGGAGCCATCCATACACAGACACAGGAGCCATCTATACACTGACATAGGAACCATCCATACACAGACATAGGAGCCATCCATACACAGACACAGGAGCCATCCATACACTGACATAGGAACCATCCATACACAGACATAGGAGCCATCCATACTCTGACATAGGAACCATCCATACACTGACATAGGAGTCACCCATACACAGACATAGGAGCCATCCATACACTGACATAGGAGCCACCCATACTATAGACATAGGAGCCATCCATACACAAACATAGGAACCATCCATACACAGACATAGGAGCCACCCATACACTGACATAGGAACCATCCATACACTGACATAGGAGCCATCCATACGCTGACATAGGAGCCACCCATACCACAGACATAGGAACCATCCATACACTCACATAGGAACCATCCATACACAGACATAGGAACCATCCATACACAGACATAGGAGCCATCCATACACTGACATAGGAACCATCCATACACTGACATAGGAACCATCCATACCACAGACATAGGAACCATCCATACACTGACATAGGAACCATCCATACCACAGACATAGGAACCATCCATACACAGACATAGGAACCATCCATACACAGACATAGGAACCATCCATACCACAGACATAGGAACCATCCATACACTGACATAGGAGCCATCCATACCACAGACATAGGAACCACCATACACAGACACAGGAGCCATCCATACACTGACATAGGAACCACCCATACCACAGACATAGGAGCCACCCATACCACAGACATAGGAGTCACCCATACACAGACATAGGAACCACCCATACCACAGACATAGGAGCCGTCCATACACAGACATAGGAGCCATCCATACACAGACATAGGAACCATCAATACACAGACATAGGAACCATCCATACACAGACATAGGAACCATCCATACACAGACATGGGAGCCATCCATACACAGACATAGGAACCATCCATACACAGATATAGGAGTCATCCATACACAGACGTAGGAGCCATCCATACACAGACATAGGAGCCATCCATACACAGACATAGGAGCCATCCATACACAGACATAGGAGCCATCCATACACAGACATAGGAACCATCCATACACAGACATAGGAGCCATCCATACACAGACATAGGAGCCATCCATACACTGACATAGGAGCCATCCATTACACAGACATAAGAGCCATCCATACACAGACATAGGAGCCATCCATACACTGACATAGGAGCCATCCATACACTGACATAGGAGCCACCCATACACTGACATAGGAGCCATCCATACACTGACATAGGAGCCACCCATACACTGACATAGGAGCCACCCATACACAGACATAGGAACCATCCATACACAGACATAGGAACCATCCATACACTGACATAGGAACCATCCATACACAGACATAGGAACCATCCATACACTGACATAGGAACCATCCATACACAGACATAGGAGCCACCCATACACAAACATAGGAACTATCCATACACCGACTTAGGAACCATCCATACACTGACATAGGAAATATCCATACACTGACATAGGAACCATCCATACACTGACATAGGAACCATCCATACACTGACATAGGAACCATCCATACACAGACATAGGAGCCATCCATACACTGACATAGGAACCATCCATACACAGACATAGGAGCCACCCATACACTGACATAGGAACCATCAGTACACTGACATAGGAACCATCCATACACAGACATAGGAGCCATCCATACACTGACATAGGAACCATCCATACACAGACACAGGAGCCATCCATACACTGACATAGGAACCATCCATACACAGACATAGGAGCCACCCATACACTGACATAGGAGCCACCCATACACAGACATTAGGAGCCATCCATACACTGACATAGGAATCATCCATACACAGACTTAGGAGCCACCCATACACTGACATAGGAGCCACCCATACACAGACATAGGAGCCCCCCATACACTGACATAGGAACCATCCATACACTGACATAGGAACCATCCATACACTGACATAGGAACCATCCATACACAGACATAGGAGCCATCCATACGCTGACATAGGAACCATCCATACACAGACATAGGAGCCACCCATACACTGACATAGGAACCATCCATATACTGACATAGGAACCATCCATACACAGACATAGGAGCCATCCATACACTGACATAGGAACCATCCATACACAGACACAGGAGCCATCCATACACTGACATAGGAACCATCCATACACAGACATAGGAGCCACCCATACACTGACATAGGAGCCACCCATACACAGACATAGGAGCCATCCATACACTGACATAGGAACCATCCATACACAGACACAGGAGCCATCCATACACTGACATAGGAACCATCCATACACAGACATAGGAGCAACCCATACACTGACATAGGAGCCACCCATACACAGACATAGGAGCCACCCATACACTGACATAGGAACCATCCATACACAGACACAGGAGCCATCCATACACAGACACAGGAACCATCCATACACAGATATAGGAACCATCCATACACAGACATAGGAGCCACCCATACACAGACATAGGAGCCACCCATACAGTGACATAGGAACCATCCATACACAGACACAGGAGCCACCCATACACAGACATAGGAACCATCCATACACAGACACAGAACCATCCATACACAGACATAGGAGCCATCCATACACAGACATAGGAACCATCCATACACAGACATAGGAGCCATCCGTACACCGACATAGGAGCCATCCATACACAGACATAGGAGCCATCCATACACAGACATAGGTACCATCCATACACAGACACAGGAACCATCTATACACAGACATAGGAACCATCCATACACAGACACAGGAACCATCCATACACAGACATAGGAGCCATCCATACACAGACATAGGAACCATCCATACACAGACATAAGAACCATCCATACACTGACATAGGAACCATCCGTACACAGACATACATAGGAATTATCCATACACAGACATAGGAGCCATCCATAAAGTTTGTACGCTCGATTTTAGCCATTAACCCCCCCCCCCCCGCGCGGTTCTTCCTGTCCATTTTGCATAAATGATTTGACACTTTCATTAGATAAATAACCTAGATTCCATAGCTTACATTCCAGTTTTGTTACCCTACAACATTTTTCGTAAAAAAATAAAAAGGAAATGAAACGTATCATTACTACAATTCAAAAGCATATGAGCGCCCTCTAGGACCCCCCCCCCCTTAAAAAAACAACGTTTTATTCAGGTCAGGGTTGGAAACACCCCCCCCCCCCCTTCCTCCGAAGTCAAAACGTTGCAAAAAGAAAAAGTTGTTAGTTGCATGCAGCGCCTCACGTAACACAGAAACAATGCAACAAGAGTAAAGGAAAAGGAAAGACACGTCAAGCATTTGGTCAATGGATCTTCATCAGGAACAACTGTTAAAAACAATAACAACAACATAAACGTAACAACATAAAAAGCAAATTAAAGCAAATAAAGAAATCATAAAATTCTTCAAACCTTGCTGGGACCCCACAGATTCTTTAGTTTTGTTTGTTTCTTTGTTTGTTTGTTTTCATTTTTAAATTTATCTGATAAAAAAAAACACCAAACCATCTCACAGCCCAGTATTGTGACCATGGAATCGGAAGATCTCGAGATGGGTGACTCAATCAAAGATCTGATTGATCTAATCTTTGTGATGACAGATCAGGACAAGAACGAAATGATTGACCTGGGCGAATTTCGGTAAATCATCGGATATTATTATTCATCAGTGAAAGAATATCGATAGACCGGAAGAAGATAAAGGGCGTGGGAAGGGAGGGGTGTGCATGTGTGTATGTGTATGTGTGTGTATTTTATTATGTATGTGTGTTTAGCCATTATCATGAATCATCACATGATCAATCGATCAGCCCAAGAAACTGGGGAGGACAAGCACAAAGACATGGGTAGCCAGCCAGTCAGACAGACAGACAGGCATAAAGACAGACAGACATATAGGCAGACAGACAGACAGACAGACAGACAGGTAGTTAAATAGACAGACAGACAGATAGATAGATAGATAGATAGATCTAGATCTAGATAGATAGATAGATAGATAGATAGATAGATCTAGATCTAGATAGATAGATAGATAGATAGATAGATAGATAGATAGATAGATAGATGGATGGATGGATGGATGGATAGATAGATAGATAGATAGATAGATAGATAGATAGATAGATAGATAGATAGATAGATAGATAGATAGATAGATAGATAGATAGATAGATCCTCCCATGTACTGACATTCATACGTACAAAGATAAAGAAAAGACATGGGGGCCTGGCTGCTATTGATTCATCCAGACAGAACTTATATATTTTTTGTTTGTCTGTTATGTTCCACCAGAGAGATGGTCAGACATAACTATCTCTATCTGGAGTTTCTGGGGCAGGTCATGCCACCAAAGGCCACCGTGGTTGAGTGAGTACTATCCTCCCATACAATCATCTCTTCACCTCACTCAATGCTGACATCTTTCATGACAGTGTGTGTATGTGTGGATGTCTATCTATCTATCTATCTATCTATCTATCTATCTATCTATCTATCTATCTATCTATCTATCTATCTATCTATCTATCTATCTATCTATCTATCTATCTCTCTCTCTCTCTCTCTCTCTCTGTCTGTCTGCCTGCCTGCCTGTCTGTCTGTCTGTTTGTCTATCTATCTATCTATCTATCTATCTATCTATCTATCTATCTATCTATCTATCTATCTATCTATCTATCTATCTATCTATCCATCTGCCTGCCTGTCTGTCTATCTATCTATCTATCTATCTATCTATCTATCTATCTATCTATCTATCTATCTATCTATCTATCTATCTGCCTGCCTGCCTGTCTATCTATCTATCTATCTATCTATCTATCTATCTATCTATCTATCTATCTATCTATCTATCTATCTATCTATCTGTCTGTCTGTCTGTCTGTCTGTCTGTCTGTCTGTCTGTCTGTCTGTCTGTCTGTCTATCTATCTATCTATCTATCTATCTATCTATCTGTCTATCTAACTATCTAGCTATCTATCTATCTGTCTGTCTGTCTATCTAACTACCTGCCTGTCTGTCCATCCGTCTGCCCGCCCTCTGTCCGTCCGTCCATCTATCTGCCCGCCCTCTGTCTATCTATCTATCTATCTATCTATCTATCTATCTATCTATCTATCTATCTATCTATCTATCTACCTATCTATCTATCTATCTGCCTGCCTTTTAACTACCTGTCTGTCGTCTATTTAACTGCCTATCTGCCTGTTTGCCTTGCCATGAGTTATTGAAGACCAGGAAGGGTTGGTAAGAAAGTGACTTGGGAACGGTTTTAGCCCAGCGTTAAATTCTTGCTTGTCGTGTAGATACTGTCAGGTCAGCGGGACTTTCTGCGGAATGAATTCTCGCTCGGGATAAGAATATTGGCGTGCAATGGAACCTGGCAGGTATGAACTCACGCGTTTTTTCCACTGCGGTCGAAGCATTCTTCAAGCCGCAAGTGAAATCAAGTGGCGCGCAGTCCTGTTCGTGTGACAATGCCTTAAACCTTTCCTTTTTTTGGCGTGTGACAGGATCTTTGACAGAGGGTGGGTGGTGGGTGCTTTTGGCAGGATCTTCCTTCTGTCCTATCGTTCCGCCATATTCTGTCTTTCGTCTTGCTTTGTTCTGGAACAGTGTGATCGTTATCGTGTCGTCCTGCTGTCTCCAAACTCAGACAAACTTTTAATCGTCTTGCTTTTCCCGTGCACAGTGTGATCGTTATCGTGTCGAGGTGCTGTCTCCAAACAAAAAACTCAAAACTTTGTGCGACAGAACCCTAAAAGTTTGCTATTCTTCGTATGACTGAACTCCAAATGTTTTTTTTTCTTTGTGAGACAGTACCCTAAATGTTTTGTTTTGTGTGCGATAGTACCCTAAATGTTGTTTTTTCTTTGTGAGACAGGAAATTAAATGTTGTTTTTTCTTTGTGAGACAAGAAACTAAATGTTGTTTTTTCTTTGTGAGACAGGAAACTAAATGTTGTTGTTTTTTTTCTTTGTGAGACAAAAAACTAAATGTTGTTTTTTCTTTGTGAGACAGGAAACTAAATGTTGTTTTTTCTTTGTGAGACAAGAAACTAAATGTTGTTTTTTCTTTGTGAGACAGGAAACTAAATGTTGTTGTTTTTTTCTTTGTGAGACAGAAAACTAAATGTTGTTGTTTTTTTCTTTGTGAGACAGGAAACTAAATGTTGTTTTTTCTTTGTGAGACAAGAAACTAAATGTTGTTTTTTCTTTGTGAGACAGGAAACTAAATGTTGTTGTTTTTTTCTTTGTGAGACAGAAAACTAAATGTTGTTGTTTTTTTCTTTGTAAGACAGGAAACTAAATGTTGTTTTTTCTTTGTGAGACAGGAAACTAAATGTTTTTTTTTTCTTTGTGAGACAGGAAACTAAATATTGTTTTTTTTCTTTGTGGGAGAGGAAACTAAATGTTGTTTTTTTTCTTTGTGGGACAGGAAACTAAATATTGTTTTTTTTCTTTGTGAGACAGGAAACTAAATATTGTTTATTTTCTTTGTGGGACAGGAAACTAAATATTTTTTTTTCTTTGTGAGACAGGAAACTAAATATTGTTTTTTTTTCTTTGTGGGACAGGAAACTAAATATTGTTTTTTTTCTTTGTGGCACAGGAAACTAAATATTGTTTTGTTCTTTGTGAGACAGGAAACTAAATATTGTTTTTTTTTTCTTTGTGAGACAGGAAACTAAATATTGTGTTTTTTCTTTGTGGGACAGGAAACTAAATATTGATTTTTTTCTTTCTGAGACAGGAAACTAAATATTGTTTTTTTTTCTTTTTGAGACAGGAAACTAAATATTGTTTTTTTTTCTTTTTGAGACAGTACCCTAAATTTTTTTTTTTTTTTTTTTTTGTGATATCGATACTAAATGTTTTCCTTCCTTTGTGAGACAGTACCCTAAATGTTTTTTTTCTTTCTGAGACAGGACACTAAATGTTTTCCTTTCTTTATGAGACAGTACCCTAAATGTGTTTTTTTCTTTCTGATACAGGACACTAAATGTTTTCCTTTCTTTGTGGGACAGTACCTTAAATGTTGCTTTTTTTTCATTCTGAGACAGGATACTAAATGTTTTCCTTCCTTTGTGAGACAGTACCTTAAATGTTGCTTTTTTTTTCATTCTGAGACAGGATACTAAATGTTTTCCTTCCTTTGTGAGACAGTACCTTAAATATTTTTTTACTGAATGTTTTCCTTTCTTCGTATGACAGTACCCTAGATGTTTCCACTTTTTGTTTTCCTCAGATTTGTCAACCTGATCAAAAACAAAAGCCCTATGCAGGTCCGACTGATGTTCGAATACGAACGATACGATTCTTTGTGTGAGATTCGCCCCAAAAAGCCACCCGGCCTATATCCGGTCGTGTTAGATCTGCCTTGATGCTGGCAACGTTCTTCATTGAGTTGATTCCACACAACTGACACATTTAGAATGAAACAGTGTATTGTACGGATGATCTTTCGTTTCTTTGCTCATGTTTATTCTAGTTCTTCGATTTCTGTGGAACATAGATACACAATGGCTGTGATTCATTCTAGGATATTTCTCTGACCTGCATTTACCAGTGAGTGTATCAGAAGGAATACTGAAGACGAGACATAAACATTTTTTTTTCTTCGCTCCGAATTCGAATTCCTCTGCGCCTACGGTGTCTTACCGAGTTGCCCAAGGCTGGCAATTACACGTCTTTTTAGCTTCGCCATTACTGCAGCGGCCAGCACTTGGGTGTCATGAACTTGCCATTTTTACTTTAGACTTGCCTGATTTTTAATATAGAAAGGCCAAATACTAATGAAGGAATATTGGTTTCAGCTTCTCTGTGGAGCAGCAGATGACATAAACAAAACAACAAAATAACAACAAAAGTATTTTTGAGATTTTTGTTGTCGTTAGCTATTGAAACATGAGTTGGTATATGCTACACTTGCGTGTTAAATAAACGTGTGAGCATTTTATTCTCAGTGCCTTTGGCTACAGGCAATCACCTAAACGAAGTAAACATCCTATGTTTAGAATTAATTTTCAGGGCTTTGATAATTTATTTATCACCATGACGTACCACAGAATGTTTTCGTTATAAACCCATTTGATATAATTTTATACGTAACTGCCACCCACAGACAAATTCTCGATCTAGTTATTCTCAACGTTTTGTTTTGCTTTGTTTTTTGAAGACGAGCGTCCATTGCCCCTTTTTTTTTTTGTTGTGAATGTAGGATAATCAGCGTACTTTTCAGCACAAAATATTTTTGGATACCATGGCTTTTTTCGAGATTGTTTCAGTTTTTTAATGTCCTTAAATTTGAGATGACGTGACAGGGATGTGGTAATATTCATTTAGAAATTCCAGACTCAAACATTTGAAGAGGGAGTAGTGAACCCAAATGATGGCAGCAGCGCAGCAAAGTATAAATTTATCTTCATTAATCAGCAAAAACAAAACTTCCAGCTAGATTGATGAGCTTGAAAACTATTAATGTCTGTAAGTCTAAGCGCCACATACGAATCAACGAAAACGTTGAAAAACGTTCAAGCCAATAGAGTGTCCAGTCCTATCTTTTGGCCCGATACAGAATTTGATCACATGCGCGAATTATGAGAGTCAGAAAAGCTGGAAAGCGGTTGGTTATCAGTGCGGGAGAGATGACATACGCACACAAAAGTGTGACATCTGATACGAAGAAAACGTGTTTGATAGAGTTGTCTAAGATAGACTAGTGAATCATTACGCTCGCTCGGTTTTACTTCCTTGCGAGTGAAGGAGAGACAGAGAGGAGAACAACATTGCATCGGACAGAGAGAGAAAGAGAGGGAGAGAGAGAACGAGAGAGAGGGAGAGCGAAGACAAAGTTATTCTGACGAACAAAGTCAAAAGGGAATGAAGACGAAATTGGGTGAGGGTCAAAATAGAAAAAGTAATGAAAGCGGTTTGTCGAGGATGAAAGAAAAGTGACAGAGATGGCGACATCGTAGGTGAGCACACTTTTTTCTCCACAGAGAACTTGGATCATATGAAGTTGACATTTGTACTCCTATGATTAAGTGTGAGGTTACAAGTTGTGTGATTATGTTGCTGATTACAAATCTACGCACTGATTACAGCAATGATTTCACGTACAGATTACCGTCAGGTGTGTTGTCTTGGTCATCACAGAACTCAGTGTTTGTCCCAACTTAATTATCAGCTGCACATTCATATGTACATTTTATAAAGTAATGCATTTACTTTTAGTATTATCTATCTGTTCTGTGTCACACGTTTGCTTCGGCATTGATGGGGAGCAGCAACAGTCATCTTCACCGGTCACCATTGTCTTAGGTTCTGGTGTGGACCTTTGCGTACATGAACTACACGACATTTACAGACAGAACAAATAAATGTGTCAATCGTAATTGCTACATCTTATGTGTTGTCACATTAGCTGTTGATTCAATAAAAATAAAAAATCAGCACCTGTGATGGAGTGTAGACTTGTTCTTGTTCGTGCTTGTCATTAGGCCTGGTCCGTCCACTGCCAGATGCGGCCCTCCGCCAATCATCTCCATTCTTTTCAATTTCCCGTTCGTCGTGTCCGTGCCTGTCCACATGTCTGCACAATATCATCTCTTCATCGTCGCTTGGGGCGTCCTCCTGTTATCTTTCCTTTTCTAGGTTTCCGTTCAGTGCAACGCTTTGTGCGTCTGTTGTCTTTCGTTCTTGCGACATGGCCAGCCCATAAATTTTAGTGTAGATTATGTTCGGTTAAATCAGTTTATCACCCTGGCATGTGGTGGCTAAAACCTGTCTGGTAATTGTTGACATCACTGTCGCAACTTTTGTTGTTGTTGTTCTTCCATTTCTCACAAAAATTAACCTTTTCACTTTCATTAGTTTCAGTGATTGACAAGGCCTGAGTGAGTCGGCTATTGCTAACTTAGTAACTAGGATGGTTGATGGGCGCCTCTGGTAGGGTCTGCTTCTATAGTTCTATCCTATTGTTCTGTTATATTCTGTCTAACGTCTTGTTTTTTATTTCTAGCACAATGTGACTGTTATCATGACAACATGCTTTCTCCAAACTCAAACTCAGAACTAGTGAATGAACCAGTGACCAATACTCCCGCCCCCCCCCCCCCACCCATTATGCCTTTTACTCGCCTTTCTAAATAACATATCTTTCCTTGCAACACACTACACGTAGATCTGATGATATTACCACACAAACAGCAACCAATACCAGGAATATGTGATATAAAAATGTGGCCGACCCTGATGATGATGGAACCCATGACAACTTTCACACTGTGGTAGTTACCCCGACTGTTTAGTTCACTCCATTCCCAATCAAATACACCAAGGGTCTGCCTGTTCCACATTGTTTGTCCTCTCTATTCCTATCAAATCAACTTGTCCCACCCGTCCAACTTCAGCGACGTTGCAGTTTCCCGCAATTTTAAATCCATTGCGGAAGACATAAGTTTGATGTTGTGCCCCAGATCTTGACATAGCTTACATCTTGAAGTAAGATAAGATGTACCAGATGTGTTTCTGTATTCACTGTATTGCTGATGTAATTTAATTATTATATCCACACACTTCCCCACATCTGTGCCAGGCACAGAATGCTTACGACTGTGCTTACGTTTTGAAATTAGAGAAGACGTACCAGACGTGTTTCTGTATTAATTTTATTGCTGTTGTAATTAAACACATCCACTCACTTCCTTATCTGTACTGGGCACAGTTGTAGATCGTAATAAGAAATGTTAATTAAAATAGCGGCTATCTGGGCCATGGTGAGAAGAAAAAACCCTCCTCACACTAGGATCTTTGTTGCCAATTTTTGGCCACTTTCCGAAAACATTACTGCAGCAAAATTGCGAAGAAAAGTTGTTGTGGTCAGGTAAGTAAACTAAATCCTAATCCTAACCCTAACCCTAGTCCCGAACTTAAAACTTCAAAAACGCCACTACAGAACAAACTTAATTTAATTACACCATATAGTGCAAATTAAGTCACTCCGATAATTCAAATATTCTCAACCTGGTGCAATGCAAGTTCTGTGACATCAAGTGGAAGCAACCCAAAGCCAGTACTGCTTTTTTTTTTTTTCAATCTCAAAATTCACATCACAGCAACCCCGATCTGTGAGTCCTTTCAGTCCTAAGTAAAAATCAACTTCGTCTCCAAGCGTTTGGCTCAAACATCAACTTACAAATTTTATCTCAGCTTTCAACTGAGTGTGAGATAGAACATTAGAAGACGAATGTATATTTCTGTATGATGGGTTGAGCAAAAACAGAGAGAAGAAATGAAGTTTGGATCTCGAAACTTTTCTCCCTCTTCTTTGTAGCTCTCCGAACTCCAGGGCCTTTGGTTCTGTGTCCTTCTCTCTGCAGAACAGCTGAATGTGGCATTGTTGTTAGGAGGACATAGGTTTTACATAGAAAGCTATAGCTGAATGGCGAACACAACTCTGTATTTTCTCTATTTGGCTTTGTAATTAGTCTACGTTCCCCTAACAACCTTCTATTTCATTTGAGTAGACGCCCACTGGCTGAATAAGTGCGAGTTAATCTGACTATATTGAGTAAAGACAGATTATAAATGAAGAGTTGAAAATCAAAATCTGCTATGTGCAAAGTTCATAATATCTTGGAGGAAAATGTTGATATATTATAAACCACTTCTTAGCACCTCTTGTTTTAGCAATGTGTTTTTCATCTTTAGCGTTGTTTCAAACACTTAGGCGCTCTCGATGTTTAGCATTTTTACCTGGAACTTTCTGAAGGGTCAGGTCAAATGCCCACTATTTTGACAAAGTCAAAATTGGGCAAAAAGAAAAGGTTGTATGTTGCGAAACCCCGCGTGAGAAATAAAACCCAAACAATACAAAGCAAACTAAAGAGAAGACAGAAAATACACAAAATTTTCGGCTTTCGCCCTTTTCAAGTGAAAAAAAAAAACAAAACAAAAAACGAACAATAAAAGACTTCAACAGGAACGAAGTGAAACAGTTTACTTAGCTGCGAGTTTTTGCTTCGTTAGCAGCACCAAAGCACGTCCGTCCGCCAAATGCATTGGAAGCTCGAAGTGACGCATTTGGTTAGTAACCAAGATGAAGGCGCGACATAGTGCCTCAGCAGAGCCCTGCTGCGACCCCACAGTTTTTCTGTGGTTTTTATGATATTTCGTGAACTACTATTTTGACATTCAGTTCCTTAAATTATAGGAAAGAGCAGGTCAGAACGACCCACAGAGAAGACGCATAAGGACATGCTGAAGATGATGCAGATAACAAAGAATTAACTAAAAAAAAAAAAAAGTTATGATGAGTTAGTTTTTAAAATTTTATTGATAAATTCATACACTCAAAAAATGATAATATACTAATAACAATAATAATATATATACACACACACAAATAAGAATCGATCACAATGAAGAATTAAACAAATGAAATAAACAAAAGCTTGGAAAAAAAGTACACAAATATTATCAGTCAAGCTCTCGGCATCTGCCTCACCGAATGTTGTGGTCCACAGGCTCAAATCAAGTTTTCAGACATCTGATTTGAGCCGCGGCGATTTCTCGAATTTTCATAGAAAAGAAACATTTTTAAAAGACGAAAGTATTTTTTAACCATGATTTACGACAGCCAGGAATACAACATCATAAAATAGAAAGGCTCTGAAAGACGTCATCGTTTTGAGGATATGGAACTATTTCAAGAGATAAGTGTGTCCTTTATGTGTCACACCAACGTCACACTCAAACTTGGGGCAACGATTAACAGTAGCAACAATACCATCCATAACATTATAAAGAACTATAACACATTTTTTATAATTTTTTTTTTTTCAAATTCTCATACTAGTCATAGTCTTGAATTTCAGTTTGCAATAATCGTCAAAACATGATTGCTGATTAACGTTGATTAATTCTGATACTGATTACATATATTATTATTTTCAGGCAAAGCCACAGAACTCCTTCATTTTTTTGTCACTGTACCGATATCCACCCCCCCTCCCCCTCTCCTTTTGGATTTCTGCAATATCTTTTCCCGGGCATTAGAAATGGTTGAAACCAAGTTGGCATTGACAAATTCTGGGAAGTTCCTCAAACTGATCTGCCAGTATTTATTATGCTGACTTGATGTGTAATTCTGGGCCAATGCTCAGCTTCTTGCAGGTTCCACAAATGTCAATAAGCATTACTTTCTTTATCAATGATATCCAACAAGACAACATTTCAGATTACATGTAAAGTATTTTGCAATGTTAATAGCCGCAGATTGTCCTGAAACGATAGCATGTTCGTATTTTAGCACTAGTGTTCTGCCATTAAATGGTGATGGGCGTAAAGATTGCATTAAAAGTTTGTGATGCCACGAATTTGATCTCAGATTGTCCGATTCCAATCCAGTGGTTTTGTCATGATTAATGAAAATGTTGTAGAGAAATGCTCTTGCGTACTCAATATCCCAGCAATGAACATGGAATTGCTCGGATTCTCCAGGTGGTAATGAGACAGGTGGTTGCAGTAGTACGCACATTTGAAACCAATAGGCCTATAATGCCCTGCGCCTTTGGCAGCTGTTCGTCATTAGGTCACGAAGTAATTTATTTCCAAGGGGACAATAACGTAAGAACTTGAAAATCCTTACAATACTCACCATGACACATGAGTCGGCAGGCGGAGAATCCGGAGCCACTTCATTACAAAATCAGTTTCACTTTTCACATAATGTTCAACATAATTATGTCACCAACAGCATTGTGAAAAAAAAAAAAATCTATAAGAAGGAAATTTCACCAGTTTTCCAGGCTGATGCGACCCTAGTTCATGTTGATTTGATCTCCATTTTCTGAAAAACTGGAAATCTTTTCGTATGCAGAAAAGGTATACCAAATGCACACTTTGACACTTGTTTAAAATGCGTTGTGGCAGGTATCAAGCTGTTTCACAGTTCCCCAACATATTCTAACTCCTTACCATAATAACTAAAGCGGCAAACATTTAAGGACAAATTTCTCAGCTGTGCAAAAAAATGGAGTTGGAACCAACAAAAATTAAGGTCGCAAGATGCTCACTGTCAACACTCATGCTAAAATAAAAATAAAAAATAATTCACAACTCCCTGACGTGTGTACTATGATAATAATATTGATTTTCATGAGTTTAAAGCTCTTTGACTAGAGACCGATAGTTTAAATACATGTACATGAAAAAAAAAACTATGCATTTGCTCAAAAGGCAAACAAATTCAAATTGGCATTCCTCGGTCCCATAACAAAAACTAACATCACAAACGTTTCTATTTTCAATGACTTCACTTTCCTCATACAAATCTGAACTACAGATCACAATACACATCCACAGATTACTGAGCTCCCCCTGTTATTTGGTTGATTTTAATGATTAAAACAAAGCAACAACATAATCAAAAAGATTCTAAAACAAAATCGACATCCTGCCCTCGGATTCATTCCAAAGTCTGCTTGGAATGTCAGTGAAAATTTATAAAAATAAATGCACTAAAATTTTGGAACTTTCACAGTGTGTGGTGAAAGATGACTTTGCTGAGAAAACGTAAAGTACGGGTACATCTTAAATCTTTCTTTCAACATACTGCAGCCAGAATTGCAACAAGAAAGGCTCATAAGTGACAAATGTAAGACCTGCGATTGGGAGAGCAAAACTCCAGGAAACCTGCTGAAGAATGGAGCCCCCTTCAAACAAGTGCATAATTTCGGTTCTTAATTTTCTTGCACCTCATGGGGATCAAGCCACGTCCAGGTCCCGAGTCTGGATGTCCTTCGTCAGTCCTCTGACTGGTACATGTACCTGTATTTTGAAACTCTAGATTTAGGACATTTGTTGTAACCTAAAGTCATGATTTTACGTGTACAGGAACGGAAAGGACATTTCCCTACACACGAGACGATTCCTTCTATTTCACTATTTGAAGGGCTTTAGGCGTTTCCGTTGCCGTTTCCGTACACATGAAAACCCTGCTTAACTAAGTGATGACTCCACTTGCCCATGTTTGACATTCAGTTGTTACATGCCGAGTGCACACAGCCACAATCATGATCTTCGTAGTAACACAATTTTAAAACCAATCTATTTTAGCCTCACATCTCACATAAATGAAATGTTCACTCTAAGCAGATGCCTAGTAATTATAGTTCCCCCCCCCCACCCCTCCCGGAAACAGATTAACTATGTTTTGCCAAAATAATTTCGACCCTCGGTAAATGCACGTTTCCAAAATTGGCATGGCTTCCTAAACCAATTTGTCTTTAATGAAATGAATTTTTACCGATTTTAGTGTAAAGTTATGAAGCAATCCCCGTGCATATTCTTGCAATTTTGAAGGAGAAAATACTTCAAGTTCAAACAAAAATGGTTTAGAAAGCTACTCCAAATTTGGAAACAGGAATTTACCACGGAACGAAATTATCTTGCAAAAACTAAGCTAATTTATTTCCAAGGGGACTGTAGTACAGTAGACGGGCCTTCACGTTCGATAATTCCGATGATGCATCAGATCAGCATAAGTTTGTGATATCTGTCTTGGTGTCCGTTTTCACTCACTCTGAATTCATATTCCTTGTTACAAAACATTATTGTTGTAAATAAGGTTGTTTCCACAAGTAGGATGCCTTGGTACGTTACGGTACTGACACGAATACACATCTCCTGAGTTTTTCTCCCCCATGCCTGCATAAATAAACGTTATTTTAACTACAAACATTCTGAACCAGTATATCTCACGGCGGGGTGCATGCGTCACCAGTGGCGTATGGCAACATTTTGAAGGGGCGTGGGACTTCAGAATGAGGCGCAAAGATGTTTCAAAGTGATCTTAATTTCGTAACGTAGTTTAACTTAACTGTGTAGATAAATTGTTGTTTGTTTGTGTCCTGTTGGTGGTTTTCCTTGTTTAGCTGGGATTAAAACATCGAACTTAATAAAATAAATGCGCGACGTTTTAGTGCAGCCTTCGCGTTCTTGGTATGTTAACTTTGTCAGCTCAATATGGTGGGACGTACGTGTTTTTGAAAATTGAAGTGAGGCATGGGAAAGCATATGAAACACTGGTCTAGCTTTACTGACATTGCAGTCTTTATCAAGATTTCATATGCCCAAAGAATATTTACCATTGGTGTAAAACCTGTAACACAGATATAGGTCTAGTCATTCATTCTCCCCACGAACACTTTAAAATCTTGTTATGCCATCAATGTTACATTTCATTTGAGTACAATACACATAATGTAAATGTTTTTTTTGGCTGGTGGTTAGGTCATGTGCCAGACGGTTTGTGATCCTTGTGTCTGCAGACCAACACAGGACAGTGAGCATGGTGGAGAATGTAATCCGACACGGAGCCAATCAACGTCCTTCTTACTGTGCCCAACCCACGTGATCCAGTCACAATGCAGCAAGCTTGTTGTTCACTGGCTGCTTGGACGATGGCTGCGCCGGGTTCCCCTGAGAGCCGTAGAAGTTTACCTCTGACCTATACGTGGAGACACAAAAGGTATGGTGAATAATATTCTCAGCAGTCTAAGTCTTGGCTTTGGGAGTTCCCATGAGTAATTCATGGTCATGCATCATTTTCACACGCTTACTATCTTGTCCTTTATGATTTTTCCGTTAATGCCTCAGTTTTCTATGTCTCTCATCCATCCATCTATCCATCCATCCATCCATCCATCCATCCATCCATCCATCCATCGCTGAACCACTCGTACATGTATTTAAACACACTATGACAGCTACCAACTCACCCCAGCCTGAGTAAGTTTCCCTTTGATCTGTGCAACAATTTGGTTCACCTCCTCTTCTTCGTGGACCAGTCGTGACATCACTGAGGTATCAGTGGCCAATACAGCTGTCAACAAATTTACATCAAAATTAATATCGGTACCACGACGATGTGTTCTAAACTAACATTAATCCATCGCCAGACAGTTTGCAACCAACGTAACTTTCAAGACCAAAGCGGGGTAGATTTGTAAAATTTCACTGCCACATTACGTTCCGTATCCGGAAAGTTACTACAGGCTGTAAGTTGCCTGTTCTTAAACATCTAGTAGCCATTTTCCAGACCTAACAAATGGGTGTCTAAAAAAAATCACAATCATAATCAATATCAGTACTTGAACGAACATAGCGTCGGGTATTATCCATATTGTTGTATGTGCATTTTTGCCTTTTCGAGTAAATGAGGATCGCAATTTTGACGAGTTGTGTAAAATCAGAGGATAACATTACGTCAAACACACATACCTCAAAAAGTTTTAAACCGATTGAAATGACACTTATACACCATGTAATTGGGAGTGAGAGAACCAGTTTCGTAACAAAACCTCGAAATCAGCAAAATGTCGCATACAGCAACATGGCAAATACCCCTCGATAATATAGATGGCAATTCCCTACCATTACAATGTACAGCATGTTCAGATCACAGTCAGTAATGTGCGGATTAATATTGTGACTATGTATAATTATATTGAATTGACAAACGGCTATGGCGTAGCCGAGTGTTTGCATTAAATTATGAGAATTAGAGATCCTAACATAAACATGCATTAAGAGATTTTTACCATCTTGACTTACATGGCATCAAGTTCTGAACGTGGGAGAATGGTTTGGAGTGATGGCCACTGCTATGAGCCACTATGACATCGGTATTTGCGGTGTGGAGATGTCCCATATACCCTGTGGACAGAAACAAAAAATTTGCAAGGGTTTTGCACAATTTGGTTGTTCACTAAGACACTTATTTGATGATGAAACCACGTCAGCACACATGACAGAACTTGTGATGCCAGAAAACCCATCAAAACGACAAGGGAGACTAGTCTTAACATCTGGAAATTATTTACCAACATCACAGTTATGCCCCATAGGCCCTCAGGCTGCATTCGCTTGCAAATAATATGTAAAACAAGCAAACAAACATATACACGCACATAAAAACACCCATAAATATGTGGTTAAAGAAGAAAACACCACCAACAACAAATATTGCTGATGAACAGTGAGAACAGTGTCGTGGGTAAATGCAAATGCAGAAAATGAGAGAATGTGTCAGGAGAAAAAGATATCCTTCTGTCTGTCCTTCTAAATCTCCCCCGTACCCTCACAACGTAATCACAGACAATCACATTATCTCTCTCCCCCCCCCCCCTCCCAAAGACCATCACCCAAACCGCCCCCGCAAAAGCTGTCCGGTCAATGGCCACGAAAACTGGTCAAGTTATTTATCAAAACAGTAGGCCTAAGAAGTATTTTTGTGTGCGCAATAGCCGTTTCTATGTTGAAACACAGGGAATCCATTAATAATCATAATAATATCTTTCTATCGATCATGAGCTCCCCTAACCTTCAACTATCAGGGATCCAATGGCAAACCCTGAAATATAAACAAACTGTGTTATGGGTTGTTGTTTTTTTTTTCTTTTAGTTATTATCATGCTTTCTCAGTGGGATGAGAGACTCCGCACAAAGTGCAAGGAGCAGGCCATTCATTTAGACGTCATGATAGTTCGGTTAATGACGAGTAATCACCATTTGATCTCTGTGTTGGCCTAGTGATATTGCTTTTTCAATTCTTGTCCTTTTTGGGATAACATTTATTCTGTAGTTTTGATAATGTATCTCTGCTGTGCAGGACTTAAACCCTGTTCTTGTGAAGTCAATAACAACAATAACGACGTTAACAACAACAACAACAACAACAACAAAAACAACAACAACAACAACAACAACAACAGCAAAAACAACAACAACAACAGCTAAAACAACAACAACAACAGCTAAAACAACAACAACAACAGCTAAAACAACAAAACGCAATGTCAATCCTAGAAATTAGGAAATTTATAGACATAAAGCCATGCACGTCTGTCCAGTCTGTTTCTTGGTATCGATGCGGTTGAAAATTCATCTGTTAAGTTGAGAAAACTGAAAGCAACCTAACCCCCCCCCCCCCACTTAATAAAAAGAGAAAATAAAAAAACGTCAATTTCGAGGTGAAAGTGGTTAAAATTACTTCGTGTGCTACGTGATTCTTGTGCAGATAAAACACGAGGAAAAAAACAACTGAAACTCTTGAGGAAAGGACACCACAAGAGATCTTCAAAGGACGAGAACTCCCGTCAAACAGTGTTGCGGCCCTTGGAAGTACAGCGATGGCTCAAAATAGTCATCTTAATTGAGGTAATTCTGAGATAATACCTGGCCAAACACTCAAAAATTGCCGCTGTGGTAGCCCGAAAGGAAGAACAGAGAAAAAAAAAAGAAAAAAGAAGAAAAACGTGCCATTTCTCACAAAATCTTGCACTTAAGAGTTCCCAGCCTTTACTGCGGCACTAAGCCCTTCAACGTGACAGATGCAGGGAACGAAACACTTTCTACCAAAAAAACAAACAAACAAACATTCATTTAGACAAACAAAAATCGGGAATACACAGTTATTTGTTTTTCACACGAAATAGAAGAGAAATTGATAAAAGTAAATCAACACATCCTATCGTCCTTGCTTAGATATTTTATGTGAGATATTCCGGGAGGAATGATCGATACCGAACTGCATATCTTGACAACACAACACTGACAAGGACCTTGCCTATGTTACGATTCTGATATCCAACACAGATTTGCCGAAAATTAATTGGGATACTTGAAAATTAATTACAATGCAAACATTATAAAAGTGTCAAACACTTGACTTAACAAAACCAGTAAAACGCTAAGAGTTTGGCAGGTTCCGCTTTACTAAAAAGACTGGCCAACTCATGGCAAATAGATTTTCCCAAACTTGTACTAAAATTCTCAGTTTTCTTTCTGTAGAGTCTGGCATATGTGCCAGATTTTTTCCCCATGTTCAGACGAGTTGCATATGACAGACAAGAGGCCCCATCCAGTCTGAGAATGGTTAATTCTCGTCGGGTGGCCATTCTGATCCAAAAAGGTTATTCTGGTCAGATACGAGACTGAACAAGATAGCAAGCGTCTTATTAACCCTAGGCATAACGGGTCGGATAAACACAACATTTAATTTAATGCCAACAGGTTTCTTTTGTTACTCTAAATCATGTGGAGATTATTATACTCTTTTGTAGGACGGTATTTCTTTTATGTTATTGTGTGTTATTGCTAAGTTTCACTTTATAAACTATGGTAACCCCCCCCCCCCCCCTTTCGAGTCTAGTAAAAGAATTGAGAATACACTATATAAATATGTCCCGTCCCGTGGACCAGGCTTAAATTATGAACTAAAAGACGGTCGAACGATAATATAGCCATGCGGGTTTCCAAAGATTCCGCTATCATTCACAATATTAAGTAAGTATGCAAGATACAGCAGCAGCACCAATGCAAACCAACGGGGCCTACAACAGCTTTAGACTGTGTTTTCATGTGTACGGAAACAGAAACGGCGAGGAGAACGTCAAAAATCGATCAAGCAGTAAAAAGAAAGAATATTTCCATGCGAATGAAAACGGCATTTCTGTACACATGAAAACATTCTTTCTGTCTCACTACTTTGAGGGTTTTTGACGTTTCCAGTTGCCCTTTCTGCTTCCGTACACATGAAAACCCAGCTTTACGGTCCATGGACACAGCCAGATTATTAGTACTGATCAGATCATCCCCAGACCAACCCTCTTTACCAATACCATATATAAATAAGTTTGAAAATTGACATGATCATGCAAAAATTCTCATCAAAATCTTGTCTGACCCCATGATCGTTGTTTGAGGTATTGCTACTAAATAAAGGACTTTAAAAAATAAGCAACTGGCTATTTAAATGATGAAAATTGAACATAATCCTTTTGCCCTCGCAAATCCGAGCCAGACGGAATGTCTCGTGCCTGCTGCTGCAATAGCTCTGGTTTTATAGCTGGTGTAACTGAAATGTTGAACATTATCTCGATATGTCGTGACATTTAGCTCTCAGAATGCCGTTTCCCTGAGCCTCGGCTATCTAATCAAAACAACTGAAAACTTCCCCACGTATTCTTCACAAAAACAAACGTGCAAATCCAAGGAAGATGATTCAACCCTCGTTCATCTCCCGCCCTTTACAGACCTGACGAGACTGTATGGGATTGCAGCAATGTTTTGCAACGTAATATTTCGTAAAGAAACGATTTATGTGGCCAGGAAGTTCGACAATGTAATAAAAGCCATAGGCGGGTTCTATTTTGTAAGGAAATTATACGTCATTTTCTTAACCACAAGAATTTCAACAACAACAGAGAGTGGCTTGTCTGCAGAGTTGCACTTCTCTTTCAGCGGAGACAACCAGACGACACTGCGGGCCGGGCTGTCTCGATACTGAGTGCAGGTATTCGATACGTTGATTTTTAAAAACTGTTGCGATACCCGGTATTTGTCAAAGTCCAGAGAGTACATCTTGATTTACGCCAATCGTCTTACAAACCAATGATTTAAACGCTCATAAAAATAGATACTCATTATGAGGTTGGATCAGACCAGTTGCAACGAAAACACGATGCAAATAGCCAAGTGAATACAGCATTATGGTTACATTGAAGATTAAATTCTCTGATCATCACAACAAGCCACGCTTTTGCGTCCTGAATGTTACTGATTTGAGATGAGACCTTTGATTTTATTTGAATGTAGGTTCATGGAATGAATGTGCTGTACTCTGTGCTACAATGTTAAAGGGAAGAAAATTCTTGTATGGATCTACCGATAATTAATTTGGGTGATTGGTAATCGATTATCCCGGATGGCTAAAAAACGTGTATCATCTTCGCCCAACCAAAGCAGACAGATAACTATCGCTTGCTGCGAGTCCAGTGATCAGTTGTCGTCCCTGACACAAAGCCTTGTCAGTTATTTCGAATTGCTTCCCTTTGATCAAGATCCCGGCTCCTTCCTGCGCGAGTCTCCAATGGACGCAATTTCTGCAATGTTTGACTTGTGTATAATGCGGACCATAGTTGACCCACTTGACCATTATCTTGCCATGGTTTTGAAGACGAAAGAAGGACAAGATTTCCATCTCAAAAAAAGTTCTCTCAATAGCCTTGTGATTTGAAAATTGGCCTGTCGTTATTTTGATTGGTGCCTCACTTCCTCCAAGATGTAATGGGTTAAGACAGTTTTCAGACTTTCATTCGTTACAGAATGTCCACACTGAAGTGAAGTCTTCATTTTCCTGATGAGAAGAGTGGCTGAACAATGAACATGGTAGTTTGTAGTATTAACAGACCACATCAAATGGACCCGAATTTCCACTGCGAAGAATTGCAAATCAAATGTTTTACGTTATTTAGCTCAATGTCCTACTGATGTTTGCATTTCGCATGGTCACAGCCTTTTTACCCTACATTTTGGCCATTTAGCCACAGGTCCTATAAATAATGCACAGATGTCGCATGCATTTCGTATTTGCCGCTATCAGTTTTGTGAGATTACAAATCACACTGGATAAATTAGAGTTAATCTGCATTTGAGGTTGGTTAACTGTCCGCAGTTTTGTTGACTTCGTATCAGATTGTAATCGCAGTATACAGACATGATGTTTTTCCTTTTTCCTCAAAAGTAGTCAAATGGCACTTACATCCCTTCTCATTCTGACCCCTTCAATTCAAACTTCTCTCAAACCGGGAAGTGACCTGACTTCACACATAACAACTGAGTAGAGTAGATTCCCCAATCTTTCCTAGTTTCCAAATGGTTTCTTTCATTTCCTGGTCTCCTTGATCGGGGAAATCCTGCCAAATCTTTTTTTTTACCACTTCGACAGTTACGATAGATGCTTTACATAGATAGCTCGCCACTTGCCCGAGTGAGCACATTTGCACGCCAATGAACAACAATTCGTTGCAACCGAAGCGTGGATAAAGAGCGAAAGGAGAATGGATAATGTGTATGAATGTATCAGGTGTGAGATTGAATGCACACTCGGGAATATAAACTATTTCAGAGTCAGGTACCTTCGCACCTTCATTTATTTACTATGACTTCCTATCAATGAACTGCGCAGGGCACAGTAAAGCCGTTATCGAGCTGAGCCACAAAATCAGTTAGCGCAGTTTAATAATGCAATGCATACTTTCATTCGCTGATTTACCTGTAAATAGGATTTCTAGTTCCAGACACTTCATTTTCCTTTATTTGCTTTTTACCTGTTCTGGGCTTCCAAAAGCCGCTCAGCTGTACTTTCCGAGGGGTGGATATACAGTGACCTGAACAGTGGTCATGTGCCATTCACATGCCCCAAAATTTCATATGTAGACTGTCATGCAATACTTTGGGGCTATTCTGAGTAAAAGTAGTTTAGAAATTTGGAAAAGTGCAGATTCTGGGGAGTCAAAATGTGGCCACCTTTCACCGACTGATTTCCTGCTCTCTGGCAGTTTCTCCGGTCATTAGTGGTAGGCTAGCTTCACACACCTGCAATAAATGAATATTTGCCACTATACGTCGGCTCGCGCATAAATTCACCCCCAACCCCCACCCACCCACATACATGCTTACATACACACACACACACACACACACACACACATAGAACCCCCCCCCCCCTCCCCCCCCAAAAAAACCTGCTTTCAACAGATGTTGAGCTCATTAAGAAATTTAAACAATGCAATCGGGCGTTTAGAGAGAGAGCGATGTGCAGTTGCACGACCTGTAGCTCTTGAATGAAGGGCATGCAGCTTTTACATGTATGTGTGCCGGTGGGCGTTTTTGAGTGTTAGTGTGGACGTGTTTCAGCGTCTGTCTGTGAGTGAGTTTGTCTGTGTATGTGTGTGTGAGTGTATGGTTATTTATGAAAGTATGTCTGTTTTTGAGAATTTGTGTATGTGTCAGTGAATGTTAGTGAATGTGTGTGTTCGAGGGTGTGAATGACTTGTGAGTACTATGTCTGGGTGAAGGGGTGAGTGAAGGAATGATCGTTTGTGTGAATGTGCATGAAATAGTGAGTAGGGGTATACGGCTGACCATATGTATGTGAGTGAAAGGGTGAATAAATGAAGAAGTAGGTGAACGTACGCGTTTTCGTGCAGGTCGTTCATGCTTGAAATCACACCAGAAGCCTCCCACTCCCTCTTAACCGCCTCCCCGTATCTTCGGATGGCTGAATTAACGTGGGTATTGGACATCACTTTCATTAAGTTGTGCGTGAGTTTGTATCATTTATATTTTGCGCGTACGCGTTTGGGTACATGCGTAACTTTCGTGCAGTTTTGTTGTGGGCACACACAGTGAAGATTTGCTCAGGACTTCCGCGTTGATAACAATTACAACAACAATTACAACAACAACCACAACAACGGCCCACAAGAAAATCATCAATAAAAGATGACGGTAAGTTGGCTGAACTTTCTCTGCTATGATATTATTTTCGTTATTTGTAGTACCCGGGGTATCTCAACAGGACATCCGGGTACCGGGAGAAATGTAATAGGGTATCTGAATGTTTAATAGAAGACGTGGGAGGGAGGAAAGGAATGGGTGTGGTACTGATGATGATGATGATGTTCGTCCATCGCAGGCGATGAGGATCACTGACATCCCTTTATGATGGGGTTGGGACTGGGTGTGTCCGGCGTGTGTGTAATATTATGTGACGGTGTCAAACACGGTGTGTGGGGAGAGTAGGAGAAAATAAGGAAGGGTGGCTCAGACAGACAGACAGACACACACACACACAGACAGGCAGACAGGCAGGCAGGTAGGCAGGCAAGCAGACAGGCAAATAGATACACAGAACGACGCACGACAGACGCACAGACGTAGACAGACAGACAGACAGACAGGCCGGCAGGCAGGTAGGCAGGTAGACAGACAGACAGGCAGACAGGCAGACAGACAGGCAAGCAGACAGGCAGATAAACAGACAGGCAGGCAGACAGACAGGCAGATAGACAGAATGACAGACAGACAGGCAGGCAGACAGGCAGACAGACAAGCAGGCAGACAGACAGATAGACAGACAGGCAGATAGACAGACAGGCAGACAGACAGACAGGCAGGCAGACAGGCAGATAGACAGACAGACAGACAGACAGATAGACAGACAGACAGGCAGGCAGATAGACAGACAGGCAGATAGACAGACAGACAGGCAGGCAGATAGACAGACAGACAGGAAGATAGACAGACAGACAGACGGACGGACAGGCAGGTAGACAGGCAGATAGACAGGCAGATAGACAGACAGGCAGATAGACAGGCAGGCAGACAGACAGGCAGATAGACAGGCAGATAGACAGACAGGCAGATAGACAGGCAGGCAGACAGGCAGGCAGGCAGACAGACAGGCAGGCAGACAGACAGGCAGATAGACAAACAGGCAGGCAGACAGACAGGCTGATAGACAAACTGATTAACATTAACTGATCCCAATAATATTATTGTTGTCCCGGCGTTGTGCTTCTTATAGGCAGAGAAAGAGAGAGAGAGAGAGAGAAAGAGAGATACAGAGAGAGAGAGAGAAGGAGAAAAGAGAAAGCTGGCGAGAAATGAAGCCATCAGGCCGGCCCCTCAGCTTGTAAATTATGTATTATATACAGCTCACAGCTCTGACAAAGGTAATTACTCATATATTTTCCCGGAAAACAAAAAGGTGCACGAAGAAGTGGAAAAAGCATGGAAAATGAGACGACGATTATGACAGATGAAGTCAGGAAAATGTGTGTGGAAAATTACATTGATGAAAGTGTGGGAACAACGTGTTTTAAGAAAAAAAGGAGAGAGAGAGAGAGAGAGAGAGAGAGAGAGAGAGAGAGAGAGAGAGAGAGAGAGATAGAGAGAGAGAGAGACAGACAGAGACAGAGAGGGAGAGAGACACAGAGAGAGAGAGAGAGATAGAGAGAGAGGGGGGCGGCGAGAAAGAGAGAGAGAGAACGAACACTGGACAATTTGCAAAATAGAGAGAAAGAAAGAGGGAAAAGTAGTAAAAAATAAACATGATGAATATTAAAAATAACACAGTAGATGGCAGAGATCAAAGACGACAGAGAGGGGAAAAAACTCTGCTGCACATTCCAGTCAAAGGAGACGGAAGTTTTATGGAACCTGATCTTCAAAGGGCAGCGGAAAGGCCGTGTTAGATCGTAATTATTACTGTACAACTCTCACAATGCAGGTCATTGTGAAACAATATCCAGTCTCCTTCCGTTGCCTCTCCCTCTCTCTATCTTTCTCCTCTGTCTGTCTGTCTGTCTGTTTGTATCTCTCTCTCCCTCACACACACAGCCACACTCACTCTTTGTCTCTCTGTCTCACTCTCTCTTCTCTCTGTCATCCCATATCTCCCTCTGACTCTTTCTCTGTCTGTCTGTCTCTTTCTCTCTCCCCTCTCGTTTTCGCCTTCTCTCTCTCTCTCTCTCTGCCCATTAAAGGTTAGGAGTACAACAACGCTGGAGCAACAATAACATTATTGGGAAAAATTGTTAATCAGTTTGTTCTTCTCTCTCTTTCTCTCCCTCTTTCTCTCTTTCTCCCCCCCCCCCCCCTCTCTCTCTCTCTCTCTCTGTCTCTCTTGGCCTGCGTGGAACTCGATGGAGGTAACTGCATTAACCAAGATTGGCATGTCATTCAATTTATCTCCTAAAAGCCTTTACATCCTTACCTGCATTTAGCGAAATACCCGAAGACTCCCGCCCCTTTCCACAGAGAGAGAGAGAGAGAGAGAGAGAGAGAGAGAGAGAGAATGAGTGTAAAAGAAAAATACTCTCATCGGACAAATTCGATACAGAATCTCAGAAGAAAAGCAGAGGAACATTCGATCTTCCGAGGGTAAGAAAATCTGTCGGGTTTCTTGAGCATGGCGTGACAATATATAGCTACATCATCATGATCATCGGGAGAACTAATCATTGGGAACATGACAGATGTTGAGATCCTGTTGACAGGAATACTTCGTGTCTCCTCGTGCATGGTGAGTGCTGCACTTGAAACATTTGTAATCGCTGTCACTTGCTATACTTGCGCTCAGTGCAGAAAGGCTGGCACAATAGTACAGACCGGCGAGAATGGGAAACGTGCATGTCCAGAAGGAACAACAAATCTGACACACGGACTGCAGCGACAACAACAAAAATAATTCATTAAAACAACAACAACAAAAACACAATCCACCAATCAATCTATCAGCCAGCCAGCTAACAAAAGAAACCAATCTACCGGCCTACCAACCAACCCAAACACCAACCAGTTAACAACAAACTAATCAAACCGTTCTGCCAACCAACCCATCAGTAACCAGCTAACGACCAATCAACTAAAACGCCAACCAAGCAACCCATTCACCAACCAGCTAACAAAACAAACCGATCAACCGGCCTATCAACCAACCAACCAACCAACCAACCAACCAACTTTTACATTTTACTACTACTACGGCTGCTACCACACCTGACATGCCTACCGCCCGATCAAATAGTATCACTACTACTGCAACTACAGCTGGTGAGTCTGTGGCAGTTCTACTGCTGCTACCTCCAGTACCAGTATTCATGCTGTTACTACTGTCCCTACCACAGCGCTTGTCCATTTCCTCTACCTCATCCGCTACTACCGCTGCATTTCCTCCCACACCATCATCACCCTCAAAAACATGATCAATCACGGGTCTCAATCTCAAATTCACTGTACGTGGAGTTTGGTAAATAACACTGCCTACTCCCGTGGGCTGTCTATCAGCCAAATAAATAACACCACGAAATCTCTGCACCTACTCACATTTTCCCACAGAGCTGTCTCTCCGTTGCCTCTCTGAAGAAGGGCGCCACGCTCCGACACTCGGGCACCGCATTCAAATATTCATGAACAGCCAAAATGGTTGAATAATTAGGAGCGTCAACGAAATAGTCAACCGTTACTTTCATTCTATCCCTTACTCGTTCACGTGTTCCTTTCTGACTCCAGTGTTTCTGTCTCTTTCTCTCATTCTTTCTCTCATTCACCGACTTCCCCCCTCCCCCTCCCCCCTCGTCCACCGAACACTCCCTCGTCACTCACTCACTCCTCATAAAACGCGGAAGGGCGTAGGTTGATGATGCAAGCATTATCTGATGGTAATCTACTTCCTATTTACTGATGAATAGCATGACTCCAGGGGGTGAAAGGTAGGGCCGGACACTGAATGCATGGATATTTAATACTTGTGTGTGTGTGTGTGTGTGTGTATGTGTGCGTGCGTGCGTGTGTGTGTGTGTGTGTGTGTGTGCGCGCGTGCACATCCATGAAAGAACTATTTTCTGACGTGGATCCGCAGCATGTCTTGTCCTTTCTGAAGAATGCAGAATGCTGAAATCTTCATGCTGATTTAAAGATTTTACAAAATTCATCCTAAATCGACACAAAACACATTTTGAGAATTTCATAGATTACAAAAAATGTATAATTTCCCGTTATATATTTTTTTTTTATAAATCTTTAATTGATAATTTATAAGGTACTCAAACGCGGTGAAAGGTGCAGTGTATTCATTACCGTGCCGATGCACAGTGAAACCCAAACTCAAGGACTCTGTGCAAAAGCGAGGTACTTATGTTCTGGGGTTTACCAATACGAAGTCTAATGACTATTTCAAAATTGATGTAGTCCGGGGATGACTGTGGTAGCTTCAATAATATTATTGTCTAGAAATGAAGAGTTTGGTACGATCAATTACCCATTACCGATCATACGTAATTCGAGCATTATTCAGTTTGTGATTTTGGAAGCTTCCCTATAAAATGTAGTTTAATATCGAAACACAATATGTGCATTATTAATCTTAATAATATTATTTCGACTTTTTAATTTTACTTATCTTATTTCATTTTGTTTATTTTGTATTCAGCCTTTCGCGCAGGTTCTAATATTAACTCATTCCCTTGGTAATTTTTGTAGGTGTGGACGGGAACTTTCAAGGCTATCCAGTTTGAAATTTAGACGCAGTTCGAAGATGTTTTTTCTTTCTCTCTGTATAAACACAAGGCATAATACATTAGACATTAAAGTAAAGGAAAATCAATGGACCGGGATGGGATTCAATATTTTGAGAATTTGGCTTAGATATTAGTGCTGGAAAACTGGTGTCCACTCGAGCCGAATATTCGGCTTTCCGTAGTGAATGAGTTAAAAAAAAAAATTACAAATTACACATGACGCACAGAAACATCCATCGTAAGTTTAGCAATGAGACAATCTTTTCTGCTGCTTACGACAGCCCACGTGACACCAAGTCAGCATTCTAACGGTTGTCATGGAAACACTTCAAATTAGTGTTTAGTCAGATAGCAAACATTGTATTTATTACTCGAGTTTGAGTTTGGAGAAAGCACCTGGACACGATAATCGTCATGCAGTGCTGGGACCCACCAGCAACCGTCCTCCATATCACGTGATTTGCAAACAAAATGGCGGCGTGCCACACTCGTAGGGCGGAAGCGGTGGACAAGAATCGAACGGTGCCATCCTCTCGTTGGGCACCCAACTGTATAAATTGGTTACGTGCTGGTTCTGGCATAAAAATGCATCTTTGCTTTCAATGTGCACATATTCAGATGCTATCACTAAGGCAAGTGGAAGTTTTTGCCCTACACGGTGCTTTTCGAAGCCGTGCGGCTCCCCGCAAACAACCCTAACGCGGAAGTGAAAAGGTTCTATTATTCGAAAGAACATGGCACTTTCTTTAATTAATCAGGGTTCCAATAGTCCACGTTGCTGTGATTAGCTGAGTGTTTCCCTATAAAGGGTTGGTATGTTGTGTTGGATGACTGTGCGCCAAACAAGCAGGAGTCTTGCTCCTTCCCTTCAATAATTCACCTAACTCGATGACCTTCTTGTAACCTGGCTTCTCTTTAGACTAACATGTCAGGTTGTATCTACTGCTTATGAAAACTTTGCATATATCTGAATCTCGCATAATTGCAAAACTATTCAAACGAACATTCGACACAGGTCGCTACTGGAATACTTATGTCGAATACCCCAACAGCTCTCGCAAAGATCAACCCATTGCAGGCTACAATCAGCGCTTGGGACAGAGAACTTGTCTGACACTGTAGCAAAATTCTGATGTCATGTCAAGCTCTTCCAGCGAACCCTGAATGCCGAAGATCACCAGCAATCATCTGTTTATGCTATGATTGTCATAAATCATTCAGGGAAATGGGATTGAAGGTTTACTGGTGATGCTCGTGGCCAGAAATCTTGTGGATAAATCTAGAAATTGTCGCTTAGATTGCCAAGGGCAGTTACCCCCTCCCCCCCCCCCCCCCAGATCGTGGTCAACACAACATTGTCACGTGATAGATGTGGTGGGCAATAACGTTTTATAATATCCGAATATCCCGCTGCCGCGCTGTACATGGTTTCAAGCAAAATAGAACATTTTCCAACTGAAATACCAAAACAAACAGAAAGGGCATGGCCCCCCCCGCCCCCCCCCCCAACCTCCACGTACAAAAGACAAGGGGGGAAACTCGTATTTGGCAAAAAACCCTATATAAGAAAGAAACAACGAAAAATTCTGAAAAAACATGTTGTTTTTTTATGTTGTTGTTTTTTTCACCCACAAATGAACTGCAGAGGAAGAACCCGAAGAGACACATCTGTAGCTTGTTGCAACTGTAGATAACCTTCCCATCAATTATATTATTCTAAGGAGCATTTGAACAGGAAGTTGACAGTTTGCAGGTGCGACTGCGCTATCCAATAGTGCAGTGTATCAAAGAGTACTTATCCGCCCGGAATAAACAAAATCATAAAATACCGCATATTTATCGTTAAGCCGAACTTGCGCTGTGTCAGCTTATATCTAAACTTGAACATGTTCAGTCATGGGAGATAACCCACAAATCAGGGTCTGAAAATGGCAAGGCATAATCTTTCTTTTCTCAGTCCGAACAACTTCCGCCACTGGCTATTTCGCAATAGAAACACCCACTGTAAAGCCCTGTGCTTAAATCTGACATTTCGACATACGAGTCTTCGATCCAGCTGTTTACGTTTCCTAGACTGCACCTGGTTCGAGATTAGATGTAATCTGTAAAAAGAACTATTATTTATCGATCACTAAAATGCTATGCACGAAATGCCACAAAGTCGGCGGTCTGCATTTATTCGGCTGATTTGCTGGAGTCGAAATAACCCAGTAGTAATCGCGGGTGCTAAATTTAGGGCTTCCTGCTCCACGCTCTGAACTATCGTGTCAACTAAGGAAATTTCGATGTGAAGAAATGAAACCACCAATATTTCGCCCTACTTAGAAAAGTTACATGTCAGGAAATCCAGGGTGTCTCAAACAAAAACAAAAAAAAATGTATCTACAAAATGAACTACTTAATATTATTTTGCAAAGTCTGTAGAATTTTCCAATTTTTTTCTTTTTTTTTTTTTTTCCTTGAAAAAGGCGGGAGCCGAAATGTCGGCCATTTCCTGTCTTCTCTTTTAGTTTGCTTTTCATTGTTTCGTTTGGTATTATTTCTTACGCGAGGCTTTGCTATACAGTTTTTTTTCTTCTTGCCAGATTTTGAGTTCTATCGAACTGCGTTGTCATCAGCATCTGGTCCTGAACGACCGTCATTTTGTACACGTGCCATAACTCAATAATTACACGTGTCCTCTTTAATTTAAATTATAAATCTCTGATGTGTTTTATTTGACATTGAGTAAAAACATTCAAATACAAATACATTTCTTAAGACACCCTGGGATGATAAAAAAAAAACAAACTGCCCCAACATTGACACCAAGTATCTCGCAATTCTTTTAATGAATCCATGAGAAATTTTGTAGAGTTATGTCAATTATATGTGTAATGCTATGTTAAAATTTCATCAAGATTTAATCATTACTTTTAAAGATATTCTAGATTAAGTGAGTGTCTGTCAAAAATTAATAAAACAAGCCAGCTGAGCAAGACCTACCTTATATCACAAGGAATATTTGATTTGTTATAAAAACACCAAGAATTTTTCCGTCCTACGGCTTAATGTTCTCTCCAGACGTTTCAACATGAATGTGGCAACAGCAATTCATTAAAACGATGCCTCTATTATTAATTGAACAATACAGTCTGTAATAAAACTAAATGTTTGCATTTTTTAACCGTTAAACTTTAAATGCGGGACCTGTGAAATCATGACCAATCTTTTATGATATTGGTTGTTGTGAAGTTACTTAGTATAGCCAGCCATTTCTAGGCGGTCGATATGATTTGTTATATGGGGTTACATTACCTTCTCCTTGCAATAATCATCGTACTGTAATTTTACAGTAACAAGAATGCCACTGATAACGGTATTTCCACTAGCAACGAAAGGATTAGAATTCGTAGAAACTGTTCATCGGTCTTCGTTTACATAAAGAAAATCGCTGAGCAAAACTTAGGCTGAGAATTTAGATACAACTACAAACTCTAGAAATGTGAAGTTTCTATCTAAATTCTTTAAAAAACAATGCAGTTTGGGGCGGGTGAATGAAATTGTGGGTAGATATTTGTATTAAGATCAGGGAGAACAATTTTTGAAGTAGAGTCGTACCTTTTCTAGGCCGTTTTTCATAGCCGAACACTCGCAGCTTTTCCTGTTCGTGTTTTGTAGAGAAGTTTCTTCTTCATTTGTCATGTTTTGGTAGTTTGGCAAGTCTTTCCGGTGCAGCATTAAATCATCACAGTTATCAAGATGCCTAAGAAAGCATAATTTATTTTGTTATAAGTGCGGATACAGACTGAACTATTCAGCTGGTTATATATACAGACAAAGTGCATGCAAAGCAGTTCATACCTTGCCACTCTGGGTTTTCACCGTAAAGTGCTGTGTGCACGTGTAAATTATTGAATGCTCACCCACTGCTCGGGGAGTGATTTTGAAATGATTTGCACATGAAATCGTGTAGTTCATTAAGGGATTACTCCTGAATGGGGTTTTTAATTTCCTGTCTCTAAACCTAGAGTATCATATTTCTACAGATGTGTATGAAATTTCCATGTCAACAATTATTTTCTCGACTGTGGCATTTTTATGTCAGGTCAGAAAATTTCTTTTTTTTTTCTTTTACATTTTGTCCCCGACCCGGGAAAGTGCGATATCCATGGTGTCAGGCGCAAACCGGCCAAGTCCAAAAATTTCATATTACTTTATATAGTACCAATTTATGAAGCTTGGAATCCTGCATCATATGTAAAAGTAGCTGTTACCATTATCCAGTAGAAATACTCAAAATAAGGATGTGATCAAACCAGCCAGGTCCATTTCCCATTAGTTTTAGCGGCTGTTTTTTTTTTGTTTCTCCTGTAAAATTTGCTTATTTCGACTTGGCCGGTTTGCTCCTGATCACATTAGGATCATAAATGCCGTGCTAGGTCACGACGTCAGTGAGTTAATTTTTACGATCTTGTTGATTATAACCAGCGTAATTTGTCCTTGAGCTGTTCTCGTGAACAGTTTGTTTTGAAACGCCTTTTTTCTGGTGGATGGAGAGAAGGAGGGGCGAGACAGAATAAATGTATAGCTAGGAATGACAGAGCAGTTCTCGACCCCGTGATTTTGATTAACATAGATAAGGGGCGAGTAAAGGTAGTTTATTTAGACGCTTAGTTGGCGTTCGGAAATTCGTGCATAAGAGTAGAAAGCACGGGGTTTGAAGATTTTAGTAGTTAATGTTTCGCATTTTAAATTTTGTCTAGACCGTAAAATTGACCTTGATTTTGGCGCAAGGCCATGACAAGCATAAATTAATATTGCAGGCTGAGCTGAAGCGACTGCACCAATCAAATGTATGAATCTGGACGGAAGGTCGAGACATAGCTTTATTTTAGTATTTAAACCCGTGCAGAGCTTAGATAGAGGCCACATGTAGACAATCCATTTACGAGGTGGACATGATAGTCCTCAGCCAGATGAGAGACATAGAGACGCATTTGAGCAGTCTATATTGTGAGGAGCGTGATGTTTTAAAGCTCCAGAGCCTAAGCTACTTGGTTTGATATGAACCCACAGCGTTTACATCCAGCGCTCTCACTCCCAGTGAGGGCCTAATGGTGAGAGTTCATACTAATTTGTAATGATGAAAGTGAACCGTTCTACTTACTTTTGAAGACAGTTTCAGAGCTACCGCCAGACAACGCATGGTTGTACAAGCATTCTCCATGGCGTGTCTAGAGGAAATGTCCATATCATAACATGTCTCATTGAATTAATAGAATTTAAACTGTTATATCCGTCGCCACGTGCGCGGATTCTATTTGGCATCTAAGTCATATGACCTGCAAGTAGTTAGAGTGAATAAGTTAGTCTTTATAGAAAGCTGTAGTTTCATTAGTTAGATTCAGTTGCCTTTGAATTGATATTTATATTTATAATTATATTTGTTACATTAATTCCTGTAATTAAACTGCCCTACAGTTCTGCTAAAAATCAAAGCAATTGATTTATTTAGTTTTTAGAGTGCAAGTATTTTTTTTGTGTGTTCGTCGATTGTGGGAGCGGACCTCGAAAGAGTGTCAGTCGAATTTTCCCCAACTAACCCACATCGCGACAATCGATATGTCAAAATGACAACTTTTCAGGAGAAGCTTTGAGTCTGAGTTTGAAGAAAGTACGTCCACGCGATAACGGTCACATTGTGCTTGGAAAAAGTAAGACGATAGACAGAATATGACACCACAATGATAAGACAGAAGAAGACCCTATCAGAGGCGTCCACCCTCAGGAGAAGAAATAAAACGGTTCAATTCCTGTTGTGTGTCGCACAGAAGAACTATTTATTCCAGACATTTCTAAGAATAGGAAGCAGCTATCGTCTTGTAGCCCAGCTAGTTAGATCGGCGACGTAAAAAAGAAAAAAAATCAGATTTTCAGAATTTTTTGGCGGGGGGGAAAAATTGACATTCGACAGTCTTCCTGGACGGGGACAAGTTGTTCAGGTCAAACATTGGGGGTTGTGAGTGGATCACTTCGATCTTGATATCTAACGTTACAAAAATGAGACCACTGACTTTTACAGGCGGTCAGTGGTCTGTTGGAGTGAATGCTGGACGGATGCTTGTCCTGTGAGAGGGATGCGGGTCGAGCTATCACTGCGCTGGCTAGTCAGTTCGTTTGGCACTTACTGTGGTGGAATGACTTAAGAGGAGGGAGTGGGGATCTTAAGAGACACCCCCCCTCCCCGGATCCACCACTGACCACGCCCGTAGTAATTTTTAGCTTGTTTTTAATGGTAGTATAATTATGTATTGCAACATTGCTGTCGCAAAGCACTCTCAATGTGGAAGCAATATGAATATAACCATTAAGTTTGATAAGTTGATGTAAGATCACGGGGGAAGTGAGTTTGGCTCACACACGACATTAAAAATTTTAATTACGGCTCCAAAGCAGCCAGAAACGATAATAATTAGGACAGTATAGATATCGCCATAAATGAAATGCGTTCGACTTCTCATGGCTCCTAGTGAACAACCAACAGATGGCATTAGTCAGGATTCATGGCCCTAGTTTGACCCAATTCCCTAGCGCATCAGTCAGGAGAATTAGAGTCAATTATGGATTTTCCTTTGATGAACTCTGTTCCACTCTCCGCCACAGGAGCTTCCTTTTACTCCCTACTGACAAGAATGTGATTTGAAAGAGTGTCAGGGTAAGTGGACTTAACTCATGCTTTGTTCGAAAGCCATGGCAACCAGAGTGAAATATCTGACTCTCCAGCACAGCAAGTACGCGAGTGCTTAACCCTTCTTATCCCATGTATCACCAGGAATACGCACAACTGTATCATCCGGCTGCAGTTTCCACATGAACTCAAGAAGAGAAGCGTTATTTTTACAGTAATTTCGACAATATACACTAAATCAATCAAATGATCACAGAAATTCCAAAATTAGAATTTTTCCCACAAGCAGAAATGGTGGCTGTGCCTAGAGGGTTAAACCCCAACCCCAACCCCCACCCCCAGCCTAGATAGAGTCTGCATTTTCGAAAAGTTACAAATACTGATTTTAAATAGTCAGATGAATGCAGAAGTATAAAATTTATCGTAAACAATTATCTTTTGATAAATTACAAAGTGCTCAAATGTTGTAGCATATCGGGCATCATGTGGCATGTGGGACCGTGACGTCTTTCTGAAAACAGATGTCGACAGCGCCAGACAGACCGATTCCTGTTGGTTTTTTTTCAACAGTTGCTGAAATTTTCATGTCATTCTAGGTAAATATTATGCCTTTTGTCTCTGCTTTTCAGTATTTTAGGGTGATTTTTGAAAGGACATTTATTTTGCTGCCTGTCACACCACAATGAATTGTGCAACGGAATGATCAATATAACGCCACAGCCTGACCTTGCTTTTCACATAAGGAAAACTGTTCAGCTACGGATGTGATTCAATCGTATTTCAGATATGGAATAATGGAATTCGATGGTTAAGTTGTTCATTACAAGCCTGCTGTTAGGTGGGGAGGGGGGGGGGGGTGGTATTTCACATCATAAACCATTGCTAAACAGTGAACACAACTTAGTATTTTCTCTATTTGGCTTTGTAATTAGTCTACGCGCCCATAACAAAATTCTCATTAGAAATGTCATTATTCTCCTGACATGTCCTAGCGCTACACTCCCAGCTCTGTTTAAACAGTGAGTGCCCCGAGCAATTGTTTCAACTCTTTCTGTACTCATCAGCTGGCCAGTAAAACATGTAAAACTCCCCCCGTGAGGATATCCGTTTCCTCTTTGATCCAATCTTCAAAGTCACCGGACAAATTGATTGAACTCCAAATGTCCAGGGATGCACCGTTTGTTCTGTCATCTCAACGGAAAAACAAAATTGTGTGGAGTAGCTCGGATATGTTGGCTCTCTGGGAAACCAAAATCTAAATGAAAAATCCATCGCTGACATTCAGGGTTCACGAGAGGTTTTCAGTGTTAAAGAAAGTGTACTGTGGGAGCTTTGAAGACAACAGACACCTTCCTCTCTCTCTCTCTCTCTCTTTTCTCTCTGTCTCTCTCCCTCTCTCTCGCTCTCGCTCTTTCTCTCTCTCTCTCTCTATATATATATATATATATACACTCGAGCCAAAAAGTTAAGCAACCTTCACTAACAAGATTTGTATTTCTTTAAATCAAGAATAATTTCATTACTTTATTTTGTGAACTCTTGCCATTCAATTAAGTCATTAAGCCCCATTTTTGGGGTGGGTAAAATGAAATTGAATGTGATTTCAGACTTACAGAACAATAAATTGATTCCAATGAACGTGTTTGAATTAATTGAAAAATAAAGTTGTCAGTTCTGAGCATAACCTGGGGTTGCTTAACTTTTTGGCTCGAGTGTATATATAGAAATGACAAACGGACCATTAGTGTCGTACCAGACAGGACTTTTTCACGTGGACATACAACTTACATTTTCTGTCTTCTACCGCCAGTAAAATCAAATTTTTTTCTTTCTCTTTATTTAATTTCTCACCCTTGTTCTCTCCTCCCCTCCCTCAAACGTTAATTCTGCACGTTGCAAATGGCAGTTTGTCATGAATATAAAATATTTCTCTGGGAGAGGGGGCCAGTTTTTATGTGTGTTTTTAACTCTTAGCTAGCTATCACTTTCTACAGCACTTCGTCTTTGTGTGGCGTTTGGCCCAAACTAAGACGATTGAATTTGCCTGGCTGAACATTACAACGTTAGCCAAGAGCTCCAACATTGCAATGGTTGTTATCATCTCAAGTGGCAATCAACTGCCCTCAAGCGTATCGTAGTCCCGTATGACATACTTAGCAGCCAGCAGTTCTCCTGTTTTGGGGTACCATCTTAGTGTAATGTAACCTTGGCCCTTCGCTGCAAAGTTTAGCAACCACTGTAACTATTTTATATAATGCCAGGTGACACAATAATTATGTAGCTTTAAATTTATCAATTCAGAGGCACACAAGGATACAAGGCCAGACGCAGACCTGGGCCGGTGGCGTCAAAGAAGCCCTAACGACTCACCACATTACGCCAAGACAGACTTCATAGCCGGCTGCAGATCGAAAAATCTTTCTTCATAAGACGCCATCGACGATACAAGCAGGTTGAAAAACAACAACACAACAAAATTTATCAATATACAAACACCCCATTAAAAAAAAAAAGTGTAAGTTCATTGATTCTGTAATATCATTTCATCGATCTTTCTATCGGCCTAACCTTCAAGTTATGGATTCAACCATCTACCTATAGCTTTTTTAACAGAAATGAATATCTCAAAAACGGTTCATGCTTAAATCGGCAAATTCCAAACTTAAGTGATTTCAGTGCCGATTGTTTCATTGATCTCGATCTGTGGGGGTAACGTGATGTCAGCTGATGTCAGGTGATAATGAGCCCTTGGGGTCACAAGATCAGGTAAAAAAGCGACAAAGCCTGAAAGATTGATTAAGCAATTATATACGGAAGCCAGAGGGTAGAGTGACTTCCTCTTGACAAATGTCCCAATCATCTCACTGAGTCTATAAATATAATTATCGGCCATGCTACGGGAAGAGACCGCACTACAGAATCAGCGGTTCTCAGCCTGCTTCAGGCCATTGTCCCCTCAAGCTCCATTCTTTTTCTTTCACGCTCCCCCCCCCCCCTTTTTTTTACTTGAACCTTTTACTTTACATTTCACAAGAAGACAGAGTAGGCACAAATTATGTTGAGTTTTTCAAAGCTTTATTAATAGCAATAGGCGTTTTCATTATTCATTACAATACAGAAAGCATTCTTTATCAAATGCACTAAAAAAACAACAAAAAAGACCTTTTCTGTTCATCAAACCAACCAACCTAATGCTGTTGATCAAGTCAGCGGCTGCTCTGTATTTGCTCTCTAATCATGCCCTCCCCCACCCCCCCTTCACCGTTTTCGCCCCCTTGACGCCATTGTCTTTGTTTTAGCCCCCCCCCTCCCCCCCGCCTCTGGTGATATCGCCCACGTTGAGTACCAAAATGGTGTAGTTCATATCTATGCCAATCGAGATCAAATGCACTTTTAAACATCATTTATTTCATAGAATTTGATGCGCTCTATTGTTCTACCTGGTATACAGCTGATAGTTTTCACTGGTCATTAACAATGGAAATAGGACAAAGAATAAAACAAGGTACAGGACAAAATGCTTTTTAGGTCACCTATAAAATTGTGTTTCGGCCCATACGGTTTTTCCTCATAGAACGGCGGAATCTGCCTTTTTTATTTTCTGTTCCACACCGTTGTCGGTTCTCCTGATGTCCATGCCAGTGTATGGACACAGATTGATGGTGTATGTCGCTGTAGGTAGTGGCGAATCTACTATGAAAGTAATGATGCTTAAGTTTCAAAGCCCCTAAAACCGGGGGGGGGGGGGGGCTGTGAAGAAACTTCTAATGCGTGACTTTTGGATCTTGGCCTGTTCTTGCCAGTTGCCAATGAGCCCCCCATAACATTTCAAGCTTCCGAGTCCCAGAAATGATGGTCCGTCACTGGCTGTGAGGCTGAGTGCATAGACAGACAACAACAGCAACTAAAACAATAAAAAATGTATTTGTAGGGCCCTCTGGAGTGAATAGATACGAAAAAAACTGAATTTTACCTGAAAATCTGAAGTTATCATGATCTTCGTGTATAGTTCAATTTTCCCGCATCCGCTTACTTTTCCAGAGCTCTGCATGTAGTCACTTTAGCCTTAAGTCAATAAAGGTTGGCATAAGTATTGCCCAGTAGTAAGCGGGTGAAAAAGGCGTGGGGAAGGGGTGGGGGTGGTGGCGATATGTACTTTAAAGTGCTGAACTAAAATTAGAAACAGGATTAACATAAGATCAGTTCATCATGCTCACACACACACACAGTGACAAAACTTAATCTACTCTCTTCCTCGACCGCTGAGACTTAGAGGGACATTATAATTATACCAGTAATGCTTCTTGCTCGTTTACAGTTTTCTTTTCTTCCATTCAGGAATGAGAAGAGCCACATGGGAAAGTTAAAAGAGGGGCATGCCGTTCGCGAGTCGCTGGATGCCAACCTCTGAGATATACAGTAAAGAATCCATAAGTTCTGAGATAGAGTACGTTTACTGGCTTAAAAGAAGTGTGCCGAGTTCCTAAACACCATATATGGATGGGTAGAGTGTCCTTCGCCGAGTAGCATCAGAACCATGGACGGTACATTTAATTCGGGAACAGATACAATGGAGCACAGCCGCTGGCTAAGCAATGCCAAGTAGATGCCTAATTCAAAACAAAGAATCTATTGCTTTATTAATGAGCTGGAGCATTAGTGATGTACTGTTAAGTAACTCAATGTGGATAGAGCACTCACTTCACTGCCTGTGGCATGTACCAGTTTAGACTACGACATCCATTAACTATGTACGCTCGTGGGAGGGGGTGGGGGGGCAAACCCCAGCGTGAGACACATCTGTAGGAGGGGGGCGGGGGTATGGGGAATGTAGAGACGCTTTTTAATTACGGTACAGAATTAAATAATTTGGTTTTATTTACTTTTTCTAACGTTTAAAATAGATTATCGGCGATGTATCTAAGGACAGGATTGGGTGGAGGAGATTTTGTCGTGACATCCACTGTAGCAGCTAACATCGATGACGATGAAGCCGACAGGTGACAGGTGACAGGTATCTAAGGAAAACGTCATTGACCACGCAAAGTCTCAACCTCGTAATTTATTGATTGCTCCATCTTCACTTTTTGCACAACTGAGAAATTCGACGTTAAACGTTTGGGGGTTTTTGTTTTTATGATTCAAGGACTTAGAATAAATCGGAACCGTGAAAAACTTGATACGCGCCACAACGCATTTTAAACATTCTGAAAGTTCTCCCGTTTCTCAGACAATGGAAGTAAAACAAACAAGAACTAAAGTCACCAATTGTAAGCCCAACTTTTGAACTTTTAAATCTACTCTTAGAGGTGAAATATTTTCATTACTTTTGCAGGAGTGATAGAATGCTGTAATGTGTCTTTATCTTCAAGTTTTGTGAAAAAGTAGATAGACTAAAGCAGTGCCGATGTGAAGATAGATGAGTGATCCGATCTGCCTCTATTTTCCCCCACTCCGCTTAGAGCATTGAATTGTCAAGATGGTTCACATTTCAAGTACATGATGCCATTTTTTCCAGTTGTGGCCAAGCGATCTGTCACTGACACGATCGATAGCCCAGATAGATCCATTTTAATCTATGCAAGGTGTGAAAATGTGATACAACAATGGGAAAGAATATTAAGACATCCCACGGCGCTGAGACTGCACTGCGATTACCAACAGTCAACATTTGACGGACATATTGAAGGCGTGGCCAATCAGTGAGAGCTGTGAGGTCCAGTCTAAACCGCTGATGTTTCAGTTCACAGTCTGTTTTTGGTGGGCTCTGATTTAAGAAATCTTAGAAATATTTTATGTCTTGGTTGACGTTCAGGGAGGTTGTTCAGTCATGTTATATTACCCACGAAGAATGATAATTAATAAATCGAAATTATAATTATGAACATCGAAATAAATCATCATCTGACCATAACGTTATTATGCCATTCATCTATCCGTTCCTCCCTCCATCCATCCATCCATCCATCCATCCATCCATCCATCCATCCATCCATCCATCCATCCACCCATCCATCTATCTATCTATCTATCTATCTATCTATCTATCTATCTATCTATCTATCTATCTATCTATCTATCTATCTATCTATCTATCTATCTATCTATCTTTATCTATCTATCTATCTGTCTGTCTATCTATCTATCTATCTATCTATCTATCTATCTATCTATCTTTCTATCTATCTATCTATCTATCTATCTATCTATCTATCTATCTATCTATCTATCTATCTATCTATCTATCTATCTATCTATCTATCTATCTATCTATCTGTCTGTCTATCTATCTATCTATCTATCTATCTATCTATCTATCTATCTATCTATCTATCTATCTTTATCTATCTATCTATCTATCTATCTATCTATCTATCTATCTATCTATCTATCTATCTATCTATCTGTCTGTCTGTCTGTCTGTCTGTCTGTCTGTCTGTCTGTCTGTCTGTCTGTCTGTCTGTCTGTCTGTCTGTCTGTCTATCTATCTATCTATCTATCTATCTATCTATCTGTTTGTGTCTCCCTCCCTCTCTCTCCTTCTCTCTCTCTCTGTCTGTCTCTCTCTCCTTCTCTCTCTCTCTGTCTGTCTGTCTGTCAGTCAGTCTCTCTCTCTCGTCGCTTTAATCACTCAACAAGTCGGTTGATTCATCCGCCCATCTATTCGGTCCATCCATTGAATCCAAACCCATCATCTCAAGTACAGCGCTATCAAAGTTTTACAGTACGGTACCTGGTGAAGTGATGATCGATAAACGCATTCATTCATTTACAGCGAAAGAAAGAAAGACAAAGGGAGAAGAATAAAAGAGAAAGAGAGAGAGAGAGAGATTGGATAGAAAAGTGATATACATTCAAACACTTATTCTAGCAGGGAGAGACAGACAGTGAGACATAGATATACTCTACAGAGAGCGAGGAAGATAGAGAGAGAGATAGAGAGAGACAGAGAGAGAGAGAGAGAGAGAGAGAGAGAACGAGATAATGGAAGGAAAAGGGAAAGAGAGACAGAAGAGAAAGTTGAAGAAGCAAGCTCACCGCTGTACTTTCACATTCATGTTACCAGGGAGAGACAGACAAGAACATAGAGACACTCCTCTACACAGATTGTGGGAGAGAAAGACAGAAAGGAATGAAAAGTGAAAAGATGGTTGAGAGAGAGACACAGAGAGAGACAGAGAGAGACAGGGGGGGGGGCATTGAAAAACTATGATCAATATTATTACTTTAATATTCATTCACCTAGGTAACGTCTCTGAGAAATAGCTACACGGTCAGGGAGAGGGGGAGAGAACACCCGAGAGAGACAGAGAGAGAGAGAGATACAGTGACAGAGGGACAAAGCGTGACAGACAGGCAGAAAACGGGAGTGAGAGAGAGAGAGAGGGGGGGGGGAGGGAGAGACTTGCGAGAGAAAACGTGAGAAGACAGAGAAAATGCCATGTCTCTACAATATTCAGACAACTAGAAAGCTAGGCACATGGTTGAAAGGACAGACAGGGGAAGGAAAAGAGAGAGAGAGAGAGAGAGAGAGAGAGAGAGAGAGATATAGAGAGAGAAAAGGCGTGAGGACAAAAAAAAATCCTGTACAATATTCAGTCAACTAGAAAGAGAAAGGTGGTGAGATTAGGACTTGATAGAAAGGACAGAAGGGGGAAGAAAGAGAAAGAGAGAGAGAGAGAGGGAGAGAGAGACAGACAGACAGACAGACAGAAAGAGACAGAAAGAGAAACAGAGAGAGACAGACAGACAGAAAGAGACAGAAAGAGAAACAGAGAGAGAGAGAGAGAGGGAGAAAGAAGAAAAATGTCATCGGTTAATACTTAATCATTCAATTAACCAGGGTGGGAGAGTGAGGTTAATGGCCCGGGGGGAGAGGGGGAGGAGAGAGAAATAGAGAAATAAGAGAAAGAACAAAGTAAATCACCGGGTACATGAGGCCCTGATCTATTTACCCGGCTATTTCTCCACCTTCCATTTTGGTCAGTCCAGAAGCGGCAGATTTTGAGAGGTGTTAGGACAGAAATAGGAACGGGCCAGTGTACACGAGAGCAGAACTCGCCCTGAAGCTCCTGCAGTGAATGTCTCCAGCACTCAACATAGGAAACTCTGCTCGTTTTACCTCGTAGCGTGAGCAGTTCTTGCCTAATCCATCCTGGCCATTATCTGGTCTTTGATGATAAAAGGTCGTATGTAGTTAATAGATAATTTTACGGAAAAAGCAAACGTGGAAAGTTAAAATTGTGCTGGCTCTCTCTCTCCCTCTCTCTCTCTCTCTTTCTGTCTGTTCTCTCCCTCTCTCCTCCCCCCCCTCCCGCTTTCTCCCTCGTCCATCCTCCCCTTCTCTCTCTATCTCCCTCACACTTTTAATTATTTTTCCCTCTTTCTCGCTTCCTATATCTGTCTCCCGTCTCTCTTCGTTTTCTGTCTCTCTGTCTCTCTCTCTCTCTCTTTTCCCTCTTTCCCCCGACCTCCCTCTTTCCCGGTCTTTCTTCCTTCTCTCTCTCCTCGCTGACTCTTTTCTTTTCTTTCCCTCCCACCCTTTCTCTCTTTGTTTTCTCTTTCTCTCGTTCTCCTTCTCTCTCTCTCTCCCCTCTCTCTCTCTTTCTGACTCTCTCACTCACTCCCTGATGTGTATATATTTTATTTCTGTAGGTAATTATCCGAATTGCCTGGGTTCGCTGCAATTCATCACATTAAAAAAAAAATGTTATTCATTTTCAAGTTCGCCCAACCAAATCAAGATAATTATCAAAAAACCTGCCCCGCCCCCCAAAAACCCCTTACCCGCCCACCCCCCCCCCCCCCCCGCCTCGTCAAATTTCTCCAGCGAACATAAAGACGTCATGAACTCAATCAGGCGTGGAAGACGGATTTGTCGCTAAATCCCGGCTAAGCCAAATCGGTTTCTGACCCAGAGGATTCGATCTGGGCAAAATGCCTTGTATATGAAATTTATATATGAAATAATAATAAGAACAACAACAGCAACAACGAGGCAAAGTTTACAGGGTGTTGTTATTGGGGCGTAGTGTAATTACGAAGCCAAATAGAGAAAATTCTGAGCTGTGTTCACTGTTCAGCTATAGCTTTCTATGTAAAACGCTACGTCCCCTTAACAACAGCCATAGTTATATATTATTGATGATGCACACAGTACGCGGTCTCATTTAATCTTCATAGATAAAGGTTTGTATTCGTACGTATTGAATAGTAATAGTAAACCTCTTTCATTCTGATGGTCGATGTGGGCAAAAACAAACCATTTTCTGAACCAGTGATTCTCAAACGGGAATGGAGGGCGTCACGCGGCTCCCAGACGAGAGCATTTCAAATCAAATGCGAGAAGTGTTAGCTCGGGAAGAAACTCCAAGCTAAAGAATGTACTGAGTATTCTGTAGGCTATGATAGATATTTTATGGTTCAGTGAAACGAGGATTTTATTCGTCATTAAGACTGCAGGGGGTAGAGAACTCTAATTTCAGATTTTTGTTTTATGTATTTATTTATTGGTTTGTTTATTTATTGTAATAAATACCACCGTAAGAAATAGAAAGGTGGGAAACAATAACGACATTACTAGATGACAATTCAGAATGGGGGGGGGGGGGGGGAGGAACTGAACAAACTTGAGATAGCAAGGGGAGGAATGTGCCCTGGGACTCCGAGAACCACTGTCGTAAAGGAATAGAAATAGAGACGTGTGTGTGTGTGTGTGAGAGAGAGAGAGAGACAGACAGACACACAGACAAACACACAGACAGACAGACAAACAGACAGACAGACACACAGACACACAGACAGACAGACACACAGACAGACAGACAAACAGACAGACAGACACACAGACAGACAGACAGACAAACAGACAGACAGACAGCGATAGAGAAAGGCAGTGGGTAAGAGATGGGATAGAGGTTATAATGGAAAAAAAAAAGACCTTTTACCTATAAGAGATTGTAAAATCGGGGATGGAAATTGTCCTCTGAGCAGACCCATTGTTCAGAATTGTCATTTCAGATTGACGATTATCTAAAAAAAAAAAAAAAAAAGCTTTCAGTTGATTGGACGTGGGAAAGGCCGAAGTCACGAACATTTCTATAACCGTAATTATCACAGGGCATTGGTATGTTATCATCTATTTGTAAAAAGGTTGCCTTTTCATGCTACTGCATTGCCAAAGAGAATGGTTAGATAAGAAGACGATGAAAGTCCAGTATCTTCATATTATGTTTTGCTTTGCAACCATTATGAACAGACTATAATACTCTACTTAATATAAAATCAAGCTAGTGCAAATAAGAAGATAGCTATCTTTGTATGGCACAACTGTGACAAAAGCATTGGATCAGCTAGTAAGTGGAATTCTCCTCCCACGGTTAGAAGACATACTTAGTAAGTTTATTTAATGCAATTTCTTGATATCCAGCACAGTGACAGATTGAAGTCAAGGAGATATAAAGAGTCGAAAGTGAACCATGGAAACAGTAAAATAACTTCCATGTAGCTTAGCTACAGCACAGTGCATGATACTGTGGATTCAGAAACATTAGAAATTCTTGTCGTTTTTCTGTGGCTGAAAATTTTGGTTTAATGAGCTCCTTTCTTCTTCTTCTTCTTCTAGACACCAGAATAAGAGCAGCAGAGAGTTGTTTTGGAAAAAACAGAGATATTCCTATATTCCAAACTGCCAATGTCCCTCAAGAAGCAAGTATTCAATCAATGCCTTCTTCCATCGATTACATATTATGGTTGTCAAACATGGCCGATCACAAAATAGCTAACAAATAAACTAAGAATTACCCAGAGGGCAATGGAAAGAATAATGCTTAACATCAGACTGCAAGATAGAATCCCCAACGCTGGCATTTGATGAGCTTAGGTCATCCAAAATTGTAGTGTTGACCGTGGCGTTCTGCACGTCATCTCAAATCGCGCCATATCATGGGTGCTCAAAATGTCTTGAAATTTCCTAAGAAAATCGAAATAAAATGTTTGATTTCGGTGGACTTCGAGTTATATGACGTCAGATGAAACAAACCAATAGCTAATACAAAGAAAGTCATATTGAAGGGGATTGTGGACACTTTTCTACTCATTTGAATGTAATGGTGTTTCCTGTTCTACACCGCCCACGATCACCGGCACTCAAACAGACGTTGAAGAGGAAAGGGTCTCAAGTAGGTGAAGCGGGGGAACCACTCGGCAAGTTTCATGGGCGCCACATCATAAATGCCAGTGGATCTGCCAAAATCTCGCTTAAGTTGAAAGATCAAATTCCTGACAAAACCCTTTCAAAGGTGGGAAAATTTTCTATGTGAATTGAGATTTGCTTATAAAATGAAAGATTAGCCATTTTTCTGCATAAAATTAAAACGTTTTGCTTGAAGTCATCTTAGAAATATTTTATTTTGATTATTTAAAGAAGTGTTAAAATTTCACTTTTGGTCCGGTTTCTTTTTAGACCCACTCACAAATGTGTAATTTAACAGAGGTAGACTTAAACAAAGATGGCGGAGTTACGAAAGTTTCTTTATCATGATCCTCACAACGAAGAAACATCGTACATAAGAGATCCCCAAATGCAACAGCTTGGGAACCCCTTGCACGTAAGATTATAGATGCCCTAGTAAGTCAAGGTTTTTTGCACTGGCAGATGGTTCAAGATGTTGACAAACGTATCGGGGTCGCCTGCAACTCGGATAGCCTCTAATTTCTCCCATGGTCTATACTTCCCCGAGTGTTATTGATCTTAAGTGGAAACCTGAAACATTGTCATTTGGCACGCACTGCTCGTCCTTAAACATCATTTTCATCCTCTCTAGACCGTTGATGTTCACATCTGCACGCACCCTCTCTCGGGGGTGAATTAGAACAAATCTCGGAGGAAGACGAGCTTAGAAAGAGTCAGGAAAACCCAAAATAGAAGCATTGATTTTATTCCTCCCAACCTTGATGTACGAGGAGACGACCCACTTGATTCACGCGCCAACGTTCTTGAGCTAGACACTGTAGGGAATAACACTGACCAAATTAAACCTTGTCAACTTCCCCAAGTTATCAAATATGAACATGCTAAGACCTCAGGCAACTGGGAAATGACTTTTTCCAGACAATTTTGCGTTAAGCCTGTATTTGGTTCGCTGAAGAGAGCAGCATCATTGTCTTCGTCCTCTATCATCAAGACACTGATATTATCACAAGTAACAGTCACGTTGCTTGAGTTTGGCTCGCAGTTTTAATGCACCGTCAGCTTCAAGAAGGCAATATCTCTGTTTGTAAGGTTTATTGACAAGTTGCTACAATGTAAAGATCCAACTGTATGAACCTACATATAATTAGAACAATTGCCTCGAACTAGATCAAGGAAAAAGGTAATATTGCGTCGATCCAGTGCAAGAAATGATTACTTCCTTATGGGTGACAATGAAGATAATCACTTCTCATACTGAATCGACGATTAGGACAGTTTGGGCTGAATCAATGAAGAGATGATATGCTGTCATACCGCACGACTGATTTCCAACCAAATGATTGCCAGTTGCCAAATGTTGACATCAGAATTTCCCCAGACACATTCAGAAATCTAAGCAAATTTCGAGGATAATGATGTATTCTCGTACCAAACCCCGGCCGTAAACATTTACTGGGTATTACATGGGAATCAATGTGTCTTCTGAATGATGGTGTCTTCCAGCATCTGCCAGGGTGATACACGGTCATAACATGCAAGACACAGAGTTTGGTTGATTTATGACAGTTGGAGGGAGAAATGACTAGAGCCAGCGTACACTCAGCATATTTCTCTTAGGATCGTATGATCATGTATCTTTCTCATACACCCCCCCCCCCCGACACACAGACAGATATGTCCAGTAATAACTCAATTTTAGCTTCTGTCCCGGTCTGGGAAGAAATGGATGGCAATATGTAAATGTTATTGAATATGCAAATTCTGACGCCTCACAGACCTGACATCAAGGGTTTCAATAATAGAATGTAAACATCGGAAATCTGTGAGGAAAGCTGGAATCGGATACTATTACAATTCTAACCCCAAGTCCTTTCTCTTACGGTCTTTCTCTTTTCCCGTATCTGAAGACTTTTGTGTGTGTGTGTGTGTGTTGGGGTTGGGGGGGGGGGTGTGGGCATGCACCTTCTAAAAACAAACAAATCAGTAACTGAACAAGAACTGAACTGTCGCTGAGGAGCGGCAAAGAAAAGCCACGTACTTTTTTTCACTTTGATGGAAACTGCACAATGTGTCCCTTTCCGGGTTGTTTATCTTGTGAGCTGTTTGAAACTGGGTTGACACAGTGCATGTCTGTCATTTTATCGATGCTGATATGGAACTAACTCTCTTGTTTGTAAGCGATGCCTTATTATAGACAGTGCCAGAAATGTTCATTCACAAACTACCAAAAACAGACTCCGAGGCGGTTTCACAAAGTCACCTGGCATTTGAGGGGTTCGTACAATATTCTCGCAAATGAGTACGTCTATGAGTACGCTAGACCATGTACGCACTGGCAAAGATACTAGATATAATAAAATTAGACATTCCTTTCCACGTGCCTCTAACAAAAAAAATCCAGAACTTGCCTAAAGCGATGAAGGTATAATTACAAAATAAGTGACTTCGGTCAATGCATACTGTGATACCTGAATAGTGAACAGAATTCAATATTTACCCTATATTGGCTTTGAAAAATACGGCACTGTTCATGATTTCTGCGCATTCGCCGCTAGGTGGTGGGGTGAAATCTATGCGCGCTAAACGCGCCAGCTGTCTTGTCTTGTTCTATTTAATATCTTTGGAAATCGAAGATCGCGTGAAACGTTGTGAGAACGAACATGCACGATCAAGAGCATCGGTACAAACATAGATCTTAAAGGCAGAGAATTAAAGAGTCTCTGAGTTTTCTATTATTTTCTTCTTATATATGAGGCTTTTTGTGTTGTTGTAAGAGAGGCAGAGAATAGGTAAAACGCCGTTTAGAGAATAATAACACAATTTGCCTACCTGAAAAGTGATTTACACAAGTAGGTAAGCGTTTTCAAATATGTGAAGAGACAAAAAGTCGAAACAAGTCATCTACGACAGATGCGTTATGCTAAATTACCTGTAAGTGCAGTTTCAAGTGGCCGTAAGGAAACTGTCATTATTCTGCAGACTTGTTTTGACATGCAGCTAAACATTCCTACCCGTCCATGGATCTAATAGGAACAAGGAAATTAAATTGTAAATTATTTACAGCTTGAAGATAACTGTGTACCCGCCTATCCTAAGCAAGCACGAGTCGTTTCCCTCGCTGCAGTTCTGTTTTCTCCCATCTGAAGACTTGGGAGGGTTCACAGGGCGCGGAAGACTTTCTAAAAAGAAACAAACAAATTAGTGAACGTCTTGAGGCGCCACAGAGAGGGGCCACGCACTTTTGATCCAGACTGCACGATGTCTCCATGCGCTCTGTAAATCTTGTGAACTTGCATGGGGCTGGTGCACACAACTCCCGTACCGTTTGTCTGTTTGAAAACTTCTGTTTTTCAATTCTAATAGTTGCACACAGTTTCGTATTTCAGTAACCAGGTCTCCTCGGTACACCATGTCACGAGCGAGTGAGCGAGGATCAGTAGTTACGAGAAGAGGGTTAGAATAAAGTTAACCCACGGGCCACGGGGTAAGGGAAAGCGTGCATGTTGTGAGTGGTGGGGGTCTGAATGAGGCGAGAGCGCTGTATTACTATCACTGCACACTAAGACGTCCTAGGGAACGGACGCAGGAGAAAGCCCCAGAGGGCGAACATAAGGAGAGCAGTCGGAAGACTTGAGAGTAGTGTTTTTCCAGTGATGTCTGGTAGGTGGAACGATGATTGATAATAGTTATGATTGATGTATTATATTCGTCTATGACCATGATGTAAATAAGTATATGTGAGGAATGTGGAAGTCCTTGATACTGTATATAGCAATGTGCGCCATGAGCGATAGATGTAAGTTAAGTTCATGGATTTGTAGCGAGAGTGAGTATTGTGTACTACGGTGGAGGTGTGTTACCGTAGGATGTGTGGCGATGAAAGGTGGACTATTGTGTGTACGCTTCATGAGTCGTAAGGAGGGGTGAAGTGAATAGAAGTGGTATGGTATTATACCAATGTAATGTTATTCTTGTAGGTGCCGGGGACGGGCCGAAGAGCCGCCCACGGTGAGCACAGGGGATAGGCCAGTATAGGGCCGGAGGCCACACATAGGCCAGGAAGGAAGCTGTCGGTGCAGGACAGTAGAGGCACATGAGTCGTGGCAGTCTGGCCACCGACAGGGGCGTATATATGATCGTGAATGTGCTATTGAAATGCTAATGTGCTATTGCCATGTGAATGTGCTATTGAAATGATAATGTGCTATTGCCATGTGAATGTGCTATTGAAATGCTAATGTGCTATTGCCATGTTGAGGTGCTATTGGAATGCTAATGTGTTATGGCAATAGGAAGGTGCTATTGGGAGACTGCGGTGCCAGTGAAATATTAATGTGCTATTAAGACATGGAGAGGAGAAGCTGAGACCGAAGTGTCTTTAGAAAGTAACTACCGGGTTGTGGACCCGAGGAAGAGTGCATGTGGGAATAAGGCCGTTGGACGGCAGTAACTTGAATAATATAATGTATGTAGTTGCGCTATTATCTTTATGTTTATGTATAATAAATGTGTGAGTCTGATGGGTTGTTCTGTTAAGTGTTATACTTGTTCGTTCGTGATTGTTGTCTTGTTATAATTATTACATCTCCCAGTCTGGGATTTGTGACACACCGTGTGAGGGTTTAATATTGGCTTGTTTCAGCTTACGTCACAGAACTTGTGCTCCTACGAAATTCTGAATTCCGGTTCGTTTTTCGTCAGAGGGTCCAAGGCCAATTACGTTGCGTTCTCTTAAGAACTTTAATTCTTCTTTTTAGATCGCGACTACGCTTTGCAGGTGCGCATGTTTAGGCACCGTGCAAAAAAAAATAAAAAAATCTTTATAAGTGCGCATACTCGGCTGCCGTGCACTCGTGGGGCGGGGTTTCCTGTGCAATCAGCATCACAATTTTGGGTAACGTAAGTGAGAGAAATCAATGAGCATTACTTCGAGCTTACATGACGCAATCCCTTCCTGCTTTCCTCGCCGCTGCCAAAACAGCAAGATGACAGAACAATCATCATACACAAAATAAACGATCGACAACAATAACAACCAAAAAACAAACAATAAATAAAACACTCAAACAATACGGAAACAAACAGTAACACCAAACTGCCTTAACAAAGAGACAGAAAATATTATATAAACCGTATACAAACACTCTTGAGCTTATCTTCCGTCATTGTACACAAAGCCACTAACCATTATGTCAGTGATTCTCTTTGCAAAGAAAAATGGAGATATGAAAATTAGGGGAGCAAAAATATCTTTGCCGTTAACTGAATTTTACATCAGGAGTTTTTGCGGCAGGAAAATGAAGGGTTTCCGCGGAGAGAGAAAACAAACCAAACGTCGCAGCCGATTTTTTTTGGGGAAAGGGGGGGGGGGGCTTTATGTTGTTCCATGGCCGCTTGAGAATTTGTGTGTGTGAACTGATGATAGACAGATAGATAGATAGATAGATAGATAGATAGATAGATAGATAGATAGATAGATAGATAGATAGATAGATAGATAGATAGATAGATAGATAGACAGGTAGATAGATAGACAGACAGATAGATAGATAGATAGATAGATAGATAGATAGATAGATAGATAGACAGGTAGATAGATAGACAGACAGATAGATAGATAGATAGATAGATAGATAGATAGATAGATAGATAGATAGATAGATAGATAGATAGATAGATAGATAGAGAAAGGGGGAGACAAACAGCCGGACGGTCGGAGTGACGAACAGATAAATAAATACTGAGATTGACAGATCCGAGACACCAAAGCATACAGGAGTACAAATGTCGTCATGACGTCATAACCACAGATGACGTCATCGCCCCCGACAGTTATTTTCATTGTTTCAACAAATGAGGACACGCTGCATTTCTTCTTCTTCTTCTTCTGTAAGCCTCTTGATTCCTTGAGGAACACAGGGCCGCAACAACGCGCCTCCAACGCATGCGGTTCTGTCAGGTCCTCCTTAGCTCGGGCCACGTCATTCCGGATGCCTTCAGCTAGTTCCCCGAAGGTATTCACTAGCTCGCGCCATGGGCTCTACCAGAGAGGACTCTTCCTCACCATGTCGTTTTCAGATATTTTAGCATGACAAAATCACAAAATCCCATTTCAAAAGGATTTTAATACACATTAATTTTTGTCCACTCACCATCCTACTGACATCGATCGAAATTCCCGAAAACTTGGACAGAAAACCGTATAATGAATAGTCGGGGTATCGTAAACGATTTCCCTTAACTCTTTCCATGCCAGGGCCATTTCCACGTCTGTGCCAAGGGTTTGGTGCTCTCGAAAAATCAAAGCAAGGGTGAATCAGAAAATTGAGAATTTTTACTAGATCTAGATCTACCTCAAATCAATGAAACCTAAGCATGTTTGTTATATCAAATTGAAGGACAATGGATGAAGAAGCTGAAAAACACATACAGAAATGTCTGATTGATAGATAGGAATGTAAAGTACAGGCGAAAGGAAGAGCAGAGTCGTGCGAAACGAAAGAAACCCCGGAATTGATATCGACTATAGATCGTGGGTTGGTTCAAATGCGGTCGGACATATCGACGATATATCGGGGATTGGCATGGAAAGAGTTAAGCAGTGCAAGTTTTATTCGATTACATCAATGTGTGTTTGAATACGTTACTATCTGGCAAGTACATCGCTATGTAAACACATGTTATCTACTCCCGCCTATCCTCTCGCCAATTTTTCCAAACACACGAGTTTTCTGCGTTCAGATCTTATCATGTTGTATGCAACTTTTTAACTTGGCGATCATTTGGGCATCGCCCCAGACGCTTGACATGACATTTGGCATCTGAATACAAGCACGAATACTAGATAAGAATTTCGTTGATGGTTATTCTGTGTGAATGTTTGACAACAAAATGAACATCTGTCTCGTGTGTTTATTTGTCTGTCTGTCTGTCTGTCTGCCTAAGAAAGTACGCCCAGTAAAGCAATGCCCCGCCCAGTAAAGCAATGCCGGTCCGTCTGGCCAGAGGGTCTCAAAATTTTGGGAAAAAGAGAGAAAAGTCACACACCTCCCACAGAACTAAGAAGAATAAGTCTTTCTCACACCCCCCCCCCCCCGCCCCCACGTTGATAACTGCACTCCTGTTTGCATACATAGACTTGGCATATCTAATAGCTGAAGGTGTGTCTGATCAAACCTGTCTGAATATATATTCCTCTAAAAGGTCAGAATAAAAACAGACGTTTTATCAACTCCGATTTACAATAATAAATATGACAGAATTTTAAAAAAATGTTGTATACTTCTTTAACCCCATTTGGGAAATTTGCCCCCCCCCCCCCCCCGCCCCCTTCTAAAAAAATATATAAATAATATATATGATACAATATCTCGTTTTTTATATAAAATAAAATAAAATAATACAATACAATACAATACAATACAATACAATACAATACAATACAATACAATACAATACAATATAATAAAATATAATATAATATAATATAATATAACATAATATAATATAATATAATAACAGAATAGAGTAGAACAGAACAGAACACAATACGATTTTAATTACTGTCATCTACACCTAATCCAAATCGTATCCATAAATCTTGATGGTAATGTATAATCCTCTCTTCTCAATTCTTCACACTACGGTCCGTCTTGCGAGAAGATGAAAGTGGATATCTATAGACCATGAGTGTGCAACTCATCGAAATGTGAAAAAAAAAAAAACAATCACTCTTTAATAGATACGAAAACTGGCAGTTTCTGAAATGCTAGCAGCATATTGAATTTTTTTTCCACCACCAGAATCCACGTTTTCATGCCTTCGGAGCAAGGATGACACGAGTTTGTTATTTTGATGCAGTAATGTTCCATACCACTCTACTACACTTCTTCGGTTCAGAGAAACATTCCCGTAAGTTAAACACCAGATCTGGCGCTCAGAGTAATGTGTTATAGTAGTTATACACACTTTGGCAAAATTAAGGTGAGGTAAGTGGAACAAGTTCCCTGGACGCCAATCTGTTATATTTTCTGGGGTGGGGATGGGATTTCGGGGTAGATGGAATTTTATGACACAGCAAATTAAAAAATTGTCCATCATCTCAGCAGTTGTTATGTTCACCAAGTTTAAAATAGGAACATCTGCCATAATGTGAGTGCCGCCAGTCTCCTCAAAACACAGAGCATATATTGCATAACTGCACACTCTTCACAACGAGAAACATATTGGCCCAAACCCACTGATCTGAATGTCCAACTCTATGGTGCTCTGCCAGAACTACAGAAAATCGTAGATTTTCTTAAGAGAACAAATCTGCAGATTTAGATTGGTGAACGAAAGAAGAAGAAGAAGATCAGTTGCTAGATTTGTGTCCAACACAGTCATCGAGGGAAGTCCTTTATTAATTTCCTGTGAGCGCCATCAATCCCTGTTGCACACCTCTGTTGGGCTGCGTTGCAAAAAAAAAAACCAACAAACGACCCACGCCTGTCTTATCGGAAAGCAAAAATCGGAAAGCTAGGAGAGTTCTTCCCCCACAGACTCGATTCCGTTTTTCTACTCCTAAAACCTACCAGTGTAAACAGGCCTTTAGAAACGACAAACATTCCACCATCAGATCTTAGAGACAGCCACTGTACCAATAAAAACAACATGGCGCCGTTTTAGTGCTGAGTTATTTCAAGTCATCATCAGTGCATTTCGGGAAAACCACAAGTAAAGTGTTGTTGTTATTACTTTACTTGGGGTTAGAACAACTTTTGACACTTTAAGATCTATTCCCAGAGGTGAGATATCTTCTCGTAGAAATGATAGAAAACAGTTTATTACGCCATAAAACACGGGAATACAGTGGTCTAGCAGCAAGGCGCTCGCCTGTCATCTCGAAGGTACCGGGTTCGATTCCCTGTCGGTGCCTGCATTTTGGAATTTTGAGATTTTTCTCTTATTTTCCTGGCCCTGATCCTATGATAGGTAGGATCGAGCACCTAGTCTTCTCGGATAAGGGCGAAAAAATCGGAGGGTCCGTGTGAACGTTGCGCACGTTTAAAGATACCTTGGCAGTTGGAAATCGAGAAGAGCAGGCCGAACAGGCCGCTGCCCGGGCAAAATTAAATAAAATTTATATTCCTACCACTCCCTCCCCACCCCTAAAAAAAAAAAGACCCATTGACCGGCGCTGCACTGTGGCGACGACGTGTTTACTCCCAGTTATAACAGGGCTGCAATGACACTAAGACAAATTTCCAAATGGGACTAAACAAGCATACAGAATACAAACTACAAAATACAAAAATGCAAATAAACAGTATGACCTTATCACAATCCTGTGAAAACTAGAGCTAGAATGAAGCAGTACTGGGGGCGATAATGTTTTGAGGGGTCCAAGTCTCAAAGATTGAGCACCGCCGCACTTACCCTGCAATGGCTGTTTGTCAAAGGATTACCAACAATAAACTTAAACCTCTCTTGATGTTTTCTTTGCGTGACCGGCGGAATGTCCGGGCAGCTCAGTCTAGCACAGCCAGACAACCACAGACATCAATTTCTGTTTCTTCAGCGGGAACAGCCATGATTTTCATTATGAAGGAGGACAAACACACAACATGAGTTTCTTCTTTGTCCCGTTCTATCTCTGTTTATTTCTGTCTTCTTCCAATCAATAATAATTTTTCTTTCCTTTGTGGTATTTCCTTCTTTACATTCTGTGTTCTCTTTGTTCATCTGTCTTCCTTCCCTTCTCTCAATCTTTGGTTCCATATTCATGTCTTGCTTCCCTCTTTCTCTGTTGAATCTTTCTTTCTTTGTTCCATTCTTTCTCTCTTTTTTTTTTTTTTTGCTTTTTTTCCAGTCTTTCTTACTTTCTTTCTTTCTTTTTTCCAGTCTTTCTTACTTTCTTTCCTTCTTTTTCCAGTCTTACTTTCTTTCTTTCTTTTTTCCAGTCTTACTTTCTCTCTTTCTTTTTTCCAGTCTTACTTTCTTTCTTTCTTTTTTCCAGTCTTACTTTCTCTCTTTCTTTTTTCCAGTCTTACTTTCTCTCTTTCTTTTTTCCAGTCTTACTTTCTTTCTTACTTTTTTCCAGTCTTACTTTCTTTCTTTCTTTTTTCCAGTCTTACTTTCTTTCTTTCTTTTTTCCAGTCTTACTTTCTTTCTTTCTTTTTTCCAGTCTTACTTTCTTTCTTTCTTTCTTTTTTCCAGTCTTACTTTCTTTCTTTCTTTTTTCCAGTCTTACTTTCTTTCTTACTTTTTTCCAGTCTTACTTTCTTTCTTTCTTTTTTCCAGTCTTACTTTCTTTCTTTCTTTTTTCCAGTCTTACTTTCTTTCTTTCTTTCTTTTTTCCAGTCTTACTTTCTCTCTTTCTTTTTTCCAGTCTTACTTTCTTTCTTTCTTTTTTCCAGTCTTACTTTCTTTCTTTCTTTTTTCCAGTCTTACTTTCTCTCTTTCTTTCTTTTTTCCAGTCTTACTTTCTTTCTTTCTTTTTTCCAGTCTTACTTTCTTTCTTTTTTTTTTTTTTCCAGTCTTACTTTCTTTCTTTCTTTCTTTTTTCCAGTCTTACTTTCTCTCTTTCTTTTTTCCAGTCTTACTTTCATTCTTTCTTTTTTCCAGTCTTACTTTCTTTCTTTCTTTTTTCCAGTCTTACTTTCTTTCTTTCTTTTTTCCAGTCTTACTTTCTTTCTTTCTTTTTTCCAGTCTTACTTTCTCTCTTTCTTTTTTTTTTCCAATCTTACTTTCTCTCTTTCTTTTTTCCAGTCTTACTTTCTTTCTTTCTTTTTTCCAGTCTTACTTTCTTTCTTTCTTTTTTCCAGTCTTACTTTCTCTCTTTCTTTCTTTTTTCCAGTCTTACTTTCTCTCTTTCTTTCTTTTTTCCAGTCTTACTTTCTCTCTTTCTTTTTTCCAGTCTTACTTTCTTTCTTTCTTTCATTTTTCCAGTCTTACTTTCTCTCTTTCTTTTTTCCAGTCTTACTTTCTCTCTTTCTTTTTTCCAGTCTTACTTTCTCTCTTTCTTTTTTCCAGTCTTATTTTCTTTCTTTCTTTCTTTTTTCCAGTCTTACTTTCTTTCTTTCTTTTTTCCAGTCTTACTTTCTTTCTTTCTTTCTTTTTTCCAGTCTTACTTTCTTTCTTTCTTTTTTCCAGTCTTACTTTCTTTCTCTCTTTCTTTTTTCCAGTCTTACTTTCTCTCTTTCTTTTTTCCAGTCTTACTTTCTTTCTTTCTTTTTTCCAGTCTTACTTTCTTTCTTTCTTTCTTTTTTCCAGTCTTACTTTCTTTCTTTCTTTTTTCCAGTCTTACTTTCTCTCTTTCTTTTTTCCAGTCTTACTTTCTTTCTCTCTTTCTTTTTTCCAGTCTTGCTTTCTTTCTTTCTTTTTTCCAGTCTTACTTTCTCTCTTTCTTTTTTCCAGTCTTACTTTCTCTCTTTCTTTTTTCCAGTCTTACTTTCTTTCTTTCTTTCTTTTTTCCAGCTTTACTTTCTCTCTTTCTTTTTTCCAGTCTTACTTTCTTTCTTTCTTTTTTCCAGTCTTACTTTCTTTCTTACTTACTTCATTGTTCCGTTCTTTCTTTCCTTTTCACTTTTCAACTATTCTGTCCTTCTGTCCATGTTTGGCTGTCTCTTTCCTCCATTGACCCAATCACCCGCCCCCACAACAACAACAGCAGATACTATCAGCATCATCACCAACAAGAAAAACAGATGCGCACAGCATCCGCCACATCACGCCATAAATATTCATTTCACCCCCTCATGTTTACTTTATTGCTGTCATTTTTACAGACAGCCCGGGGATCACGTGACCTCGGGAAAAAAAACCACATGGGCCCCGCTGTCTTAAGATTTACTGCCCTCATCCCCAGGCCAGCAAAAATTTACCTAAGAACTGAAATTGGATGTGTCTAGACTTGAGCTTGTTTGTGTAATGTAAATCTGCGACAGTTGCAGGTCAGTGCTGGCCATTTGTCCCAACGCCATTTCTTGCCCTAACTCAAGCGTTGGGCAGCCTTTGATACAGTAAGGGCCTGACCTGAAAAATGTCAGGATGCAGAAAGGTCTTATCTCATGGTTATCGTACTTCTATAAATAGTATGCTATTAATTTGGATGTTGAGGCACCATTTCTTGTTTACCTTGGGATTTTTGGAAAAAAATTTTTTGGGGGGGGGGGGGGGGGTCGTTATATTTATTTTTTCCGCCAACTCAATGACCGGTATTTACAGTAATGTTCAATCAAACCCGGCGGCGGGCAAAAATTCCTGGGGTGGGTGGGAAGGCTGTGGGACTGACCGGCGGCGTGATTTTTTTGTTTTTTTTCGTACGAGCTTTAGCAAATTCAGGAGCGGAGCAGCAACACACCCCCAAACACAGGACAGCTCCAACACATCCCAGGAATTTTCGGTGACGTTCAGAGACATATCGGGCACAGTCCAGAGATTGCAGCACGCATGGCAGTGTTCGATAGGACGAGAAATCCCTTGGCCGATGACCTGTGTTTAGGGGGAGGGGAGGTTTGCTGCCCCGCTCCTGAATTTGCTAAAGCTCCTACGGAAAAAAATCACGCCGACCGGCGGGCCATAATGTTGACTATGTCTATTCTAACTTAGAGACATCAAACATTTTCCCGTTCTGTTGCAGCCTCTTCCTTCGTCAACATCACCGCTGACACCATCACCCATTCATCTTATACCCAAACCATCCTAACAACTCATCAGCGTTCCCATTTCCATCATCACCCCTCCATCCCCCCCCCCGCCCTTTCACTCCCATCACTGCTACATTTTCAACCCGGTACACCCTCCACTAACATGGAACACCAGTACCACCTCACCTTCCATTCTCATATCATCAGCATTATTCGTCCTCACCACACTACTCCAAACACTATTCCCACCAACAACTACAATACAGCGCCGACGACAACAACAACATCCACATAAACAGATCTATTAACCCAAAGAAAATCAACAACAGCCGCCACGCCTTCAGCGGAAACAACAGACCGCTCCCATAGATCAGAATCCTGGAAGCTGCTAGAGACACAAATATTTGTCTCACGTCTGTGTTCAGATCCAGTATGATTAGTGTGGCTATTGCAGAGACTGAGAAATCGCAAATAGCTCACAGTAAACACCAGATGGCCTTTCTTGTCTCAGAAATCTGGCAAAGGCCAAATGTATCGCTAGAAATTCTTCTTTTGATATCTCCTTGAACCTGCAGCTGAAATTGAAGACAATCGAACTTTGCACTAGCTAGCGCTACAGCTTTGTTGACAAGCCGTGTTACTTGTCCATGTCACAGTTAGTAAACACTTTTGAAGTCAGGTGACAATTGCATGATACTGAGTCAACATGGAAAAGACACCCGTTTTCCTTTCTGTCTTGCCCAAGATTCTACATGTTAATGTCATTTATGGCAATGATTCTCAAATTGGCTCCAACGTGAGGAAGTTCAAATCTGGGGGGAGGAATTTCAAATCTAGGTGAAGAATTTCAGATCTAAGGGGAAGAATTTCAAATCTAAGTTGAAGAATTTCAAATCTAAGGGGAAGAATTTCAAATCTAAGGGGAAGAATTTCAAATCTAAGGGAAGAAATTTCAAATCTAAGGGAAGAAATTTCAAATCTAAGGGAAGGAATTTCAAATCTAAGGGGAAGAATTTCAAATCTAAGGGGAAGAATTTCAAATCTAAGGTGAAGAATTTCAAATCTAAGGGCAAGAATTTCAAATCTAAGGGGAAGAATTTCAAATCTAAGGGAAAGAATTTCAAATCTAAGGGGAAGAATTTCAAATCTAAGGTGAAGAATTTCAAATCTAAAGGGAAGAATTTCAAATCTAAGGGGAAGAATTTCAAATCTAAGGGGAAGAATTTCAAATCTAAGGGACGGAATTTCAAATCTAAGGGAAGGAATTTCAAATCTAAGGGAAGGAATTTCAAATCTAAGCGGAAGAATCCACATCCAAGGGGAGGAAGTTTAACCAGGAGAGGAATCAAACAGGAGCTTTACGATCCACTGAAAAAAGGATTTCTTTTTCCATTTCATTGCGAGTGACAGAGAAATTTGCGTTCATAAACTGCTTCCAATGACGGCCACTATAAATGTATAATGGTGAAAGATCCATAATTCAAACTGGGGAAGGAAATGAGAAGACCTGAGATTGCAGGGGAAGAATGTAATCTGGGATTCTGAGCACAACTGGTATATATGTGGTAGGGCAATGAGTGAAGTGTGACATTTTTGCTATGCCAGAAGCTGGAAAGGAACAGAGTGGGGGCGGGGGTGAGTTTGTTTTGGGGAGGGGGGGCAGGGGGTGAGATTTTTTTTGGGGGGGGGGGGATGGTGATGGTCATACTGGGTTAGTGGTAAAAGTGGGAATTTGCATATATGTGGAGTTGTGATGAATGAGGTGTTTCGTGATGATGATTAGGAGGTGGGGGTGGGGAGTGGGTGGGGGAGTTGCACCAGACAGGGTGGTATGTTGGGGGTGAGCTTGGAGATGTATGGGTGGAGACATGCTGGTCGTGATATGGATGGAGTCGGCGGACAGAGCACCTCTGGTTTGCTGGTGAAAGCAGGCAGGAGAGGATTTGTGCTAACAAGATGGGTGGAAGTGGAAGTGTTGTATGCAGTCTCCCCTTCAGGTACGTAGTGATGCCCCTGACGTTCAAATACATGTATTGAGTTTGGAGAAAGTACGGTCACATTGTGCTAGGAAAAAGCAAGACGATAGACAGAATATAACAGGACGATGGGGGAATATAACAGAACGAGAGACAGAATATAACAGAATGAGAGACAGAATATAACAGAATGAGAGACAGAATATAACAGGACGATGGGGGAATATAACAGAACGAGAGACAGAATATAACAGAATGAGAGATAGAATATAACAGGACGATGGGGGAATATAACTGAACGATAGACAGAATATAACAGAATGAGAGACAGAATATAACAGGACGATGGGGGAATATAACAGAACGAGAGACAGAATATAACAGAATGAGAGATAGAATATAACAGGACGATGGGGGAATATAACAGAACGATAGACAGAATATAACAGAATGAGAGACAGAATATAACAGGACGATGGGGGAATATAACAGAACGAGAGACAGAATATAACAGAATGAGAGACAGAATATAACAGGACGATGGGGGAATATAACAGAACGAGAGACAGAATATAACAGAATGAGAGACAGAATATAACAGGACGATGGGGGAATATAACAGAACGAGTGACAGAATATAACAGAATGAGAGACAGAATATAACAGGACGATGGGGGAATATAACAGAACGAGAGACAGAATATAACAGAATGAGAGACAGAGTGTCACAGAACGATAGACAGAATGCAACAGGACGACAGACAGAATGTAACAGAACGATAGACAGAATATAACAGAACGAGAGACAGAATATAACAGAACGAGGGACAGAATGTAACAGAACGACAAGACAAAAGAAGTGGCCCTATCAGAAGCGGCCATCGACCATCCGCCAATGCATGTATTAGTAACAAGATTAAAGAAAGAACAGATCACCAAGTAAAAACACTGATGAGACAGAACGATTTGAATTCAGGGCTATGCCAGTGACACCCGTTAGAGATAAGGACCGGGAGATTCTCCATCAATCGTCTCCCTTATCTGTAGACACTGGGAGATAGTGCAGGGGGGCGGTTCCGACTCTAGTGTCGACTCTTTGAGTATTGATCTACACCTTGCGACTCCGACACCAAAATGTGGTACCGGTACCTGGACTAGGGATGACACTGCAGCGGCTCTCTAGTTTTCTTCCTCTTTACCACTGCCTAATCTATATCTAACACGTGTAAACATTACGCTAGGACGATTTTAGATATTTAGAGAATTATTTCTGAGTTGCCCCGAGTCTGCAGTACTGTACCACTGCACTGCATTAGACAGGAGACAGTCACCTAATGTTCGACTGTTCACCTTTGCATTATGTAAATTCTAGCGGTCAGTTTCGCAGTTGACACTAGTGTTGGAGACGTGACGTCACTCCTCGCGTCAGTGTCGGAGTTTTAGTGGACACCAGTTTAGGAACCGTTCATCAAAGAGCCGTGTCGTCATTGGAGTCAGCGTGAGTGTCGAATTCAACGAGAGGGTGTGTTGTCGGAATCTGGAGTCGCGACATTGGAAAAGGGCCGGTGCCGTCCAGCCCAACCGGGAGAGACTTCATGATAGTAATCGCACCCCCCTTCTCTGTCTCCCCCCCCCCCACCCCACCCCCACACCCGGCCGCTCCTTATCTATGGAAAACGCCTCTCCATGACCCGCGCTGTTTAAGAGATATAAACACTCATACACGAATAGACGCGTGCGTGCACACTCACGCAGAGCAATGGACAAGATAAGCGTAGAAAATGCACAAGTCTCATGTGGGATTTTACAGAGATACGCCCGTCGTTAGTTGCCTGTTGACCACTGGTACATTCATCATTGCAAGTATCGACCCGATAATTACGCTGTAATTCTTCTCTTACTCATACAAGCCATCCCTGGCATAAATAATTTGTGTCGACTCAGAAAGGGAAATGAACGAGCAGAAGAACAAAAAAGGAACCAACGAGACAGAGGAAGTAAATGAAGACTGGAGAAAGAGATGGGGCGAGAGTGAGAGGAAGAAAGAGAGAGAGAGTGAACGAGAGAGAGGGAGAGTGAAAGAGAGAGAGAGAGACGAAGAAAGAGAGAGAGAGAGAGTGAAAGAGAGAGAGGGAGACGAAGAAAGAGAGAGAGAGAGACGAAGAAAGAGAGAGAAAGTGAAAGAGAGAGAGACGAAGAAAGAGAGAGAGAGTGAAAGAGAGAGAGAGAGAGACGAAGAAAGTGAGAGAGAGTGAAAGAGAGAGAGAGACGAAGAAAGGAGAGAGTGTGAAAGAGAGAGAGAGAGACGAAGAAAGAGAGAGAGAGAGTGAAAGAGGGAGAGAGAGGCGAAGAAAGACAGAGAGAGTGAAAGAGAGAGAGAGAGACGAAGAAAGAGAGAGTGAAAGAGAGAGAGAGAGAGAGACGAAGAAAGAGAGAGAGAGAGAGAAAGAGAGAGAGAGATGAAGAAAGAGAGAGAGTGTGTGAAAGAGAGAGAGAGAGAGACGAAGAAAGAGAGAGAGAGTGAAAGAGAGAGACGAAGAAAGAAAGAGAGAGAGTGAAAGAGAGAGAGAGAGACGAAGAAAGAGAGAGTGAAAGAGAGAGAGAGAGATGAAGAAAGAGAGAGAGAGTGAAAGAGTGAGAGGGAGAAAAGAAAGAGCGACAGACAGACAGACAGACGGGTAGAAACAAAAGCAAAAAGACAGACAGACAGACAGACAGACAGACAGACAGACAGACAGAGAAGCAGAAGATAAAGAACAAGAGGAAGAATAAAAAGATGAAAAGAAAAGAACAAAGTGAAAAATTGGAAAATGGAGAAAAATGAAGTGAAGAGGAAGAAGAAAAAAGAGACTGAGAAAGGGAAGATAAGATAGAGAGAGAGAGAGAAAGGGGGAGATGAGAGAAAGAGAAGGGAAGAAGAACAAGAAGAATAAGAAGAACGAGTGAAAAATATGGAGGAAGAGGACACGGATAGAAAGACGAGACAAATAAGAAAGAAGGAAATTTTGGGGTGAAAAGACTGAGATGGCAACAAAATTCAATCAAGTTAATGAAAAAATTTGAATATGCAAAAGATTATTAGAAATGTGAAGATTGAAAAAAATGAAACAAATTAAAAACGAAAGACACGAGAAATATAATGCAAAAATTAAAAAAAAAAAGTCGAAGAACAAAAAATGGCAAGAATGAGGCAAAAAATTAGGGAGAAAAGATGAACAGAATGAAAGAAAAGAAGAAGGTCAAGGCTAAATCTCCTTGTAAGATTTACTGTGTCACAGCATGCACGTGAAATCGCAGAGCCCTCAGCTCAACAAAAGCCCCAAATCTGCATTTTGCTCATGAAACTAGCCTGGCTGCACTAATGTTTTTCTCTCGGGGAAATCAGTCAAGTTGACTGGAGAAGTGGCTTGGAAGAAATCAAATTAAAAACTGGGGTCCGGTTTTAGATTTCTGCAGACACCCACACACAGACACACGTACATGAATGTAAATAATTATATCATAACTAGCCAACTCCGGCAAGATAAATCTTGCAAAATTTCCTTGTATCACATCTAGCTGTATATCTAGATCCAGGTCGCATTCATAACGGCACCTAGATTTGATGCAAAGACTCATGGATCGTTTTGTTACACCACAATTCTTGTAGAATACACAGATGTGATAAGTTGACTTTCGGCTGGCAATGATGAGTAAATGGTGACGTAAAGCGCAATTGCGTCACAATGAAACCTTAAAATGGCGAACCATGATGACTCGAAATAGATCTAAATGGATGCCGAAAAATATGAAAAATGAAACGTAAAAGCCTGAACATTTCATAATTTCTAATATAGCCCATGTTAATTTCGCATTGATAATACGCTGTTATGCAAGGTTTGAAGTCTGAGTGTGTTGCGGTCCCTGAGCCTTAGGTGACCAAAGTTTCGAGTTACCAAAATATATATATTATAGATGATATCCAGCGACGCTCCTGTTATTCAGATATTGTGCAATATTTTAGACCCTACAGCCTAAATGATTGTTTTAAAAATTATAAAATTAGTTTTCTTAAGTGTTGACCAATCCAACAGTGTTGATTCAAGTTTCAGATATTTTTATTTTTTTTTGAAAGTAGTGAAAATGTAAAATACAATGATCTTTGTTTTGGCTCCTTGTGAAACGATAACAATACGCGTTCAAATCGATGCGCGCAGTTTCCCTATCAGAAATGAGTGCGTAATGCTAGACCAAAGAGAGAGAGACAGAGAGAGAGAGATAAAACGGTAGGTTGACAGGTTTATCCCGGATAATGCCGGGTATCTCATCTAGTAATTAAAAAAGTTAGATAAATTGATTTATTGATTTAAACTAGCATTCCTTTTTAACTTATTGTTGTCGTTATTATTGTGGTCGTGCCCCGTATTCACCATGAAGCAACGAGATCATCGTACAACAAAATTTTGCTTTCTACAGACATGAGACCCATCCCAATGATCTGCTCTATGACCTGGCCTTTAAAAATGCACATATTATATGTTTATGTAAACAAGATAAATATTCGAGGCGAGGCGGAGATACCAAAAATAGTTTTAACGCCAGTTATTTCAGGTGAAAAGTTCCGGATCTTAAAACCTCTGTCGAATCCGGAGATATTTAACTCTTTGTGTGCCAATCACCGATATATCAGTTCTTCCACTGGTCACGTTTATCCGTTTATGCTAACCACCGATATATCGGTGCACAAGAATGCAAGGCTATTTTGTTTCGGGAAGAAAGAAAGTTGATTTTCTGTTCATTGATGTTGCTGTAGTTGGTCTTCTTTCATCTGCCTCCGCTATTTTTTTTCCTGTCTGCAAACGTGGAAAAATTCATGGCACACAAAGGAGTTAAAATGACTTTGGGTTTGGAGAAAGCGCGTCCGCACGATAACGGTCACATTGGGGTGCGAGTTTGATTTCTGGGGGGCGAGTTTGATTTCTGGGGGGCGAGTTTGAGTTCTGGGGGGCGAGTTTAAGTTCTGGGGGGCGAGTTTGTTTCTGGTGGGCGAGTTTGATTTCTGGGGGGCGAGTTTGAGTTCTGGGGGGCGAGTTTGATTTCTGGGGGGCGAGTTTGAGTTCTGGGGAGCTAGTTTGATTTCTGGGGGCGAGTTTGAGTTCTGGGGGGCGAGTTTGATTTCTGGGGGGCGAGTTTGAGTTCTGGGGGGCTAGTTTGATTTCTGGGGGGAGGAATGTGACGAAAACCAAGAAAAGGGTCACAAGGGGGCGCAAACGATGAAAGGGGCGATGGGTGGCGCAGAAAGGGGAAGGGGGGGGAAGGGGGCAAAGCATGAATCGAGGACGATTCAGGGGCAAATATAGGGCAGCCATTGTCTTGTTCTATAACAAGAATTAACGTGAATGAGTTTTACAAACCGAAAAAGCCATTTGATGAACAATTTTGTATTTTTGTGTTTGTATATTGTATGCTTCTTTAATCCCATTTGGGAATTTGCCTTAGGGTCATTGCAGCCCAGTTACAACTGGAGCAGACATGTCGTCGCCACAGTGCAGCACCGGTCGGAGGTGTTTTTTTTTGGGGGGGGGGGGGGAGGGGTGGTAGGGATAAATTTGCTTTCGTCATGAATAGTTAATGAGGTTTCATAAAGTTTTTTTCTGTTTCATATTGAATAATTAATGAGGTTTTGAACAACTTAACAACATCATAATCTGCAGGTAATCTGTCTTCTTGTGATATGTATCTGTTGGTGTTTTGGCAAGGATAAATAGAAGAGGGGGAGGGGGGGGGATGAGGGAGAAGTATGTATTTGTGTGTGTGTGTGCGGGGGAGGGGGGGGTGATGATAGAGCAATTGGGGCCTAAGAGAGCGATTGCCTGAGAAAGGTTGAGAACCGTTGTACTAGGAAAAAAGCCAGACGGTGGACGGGGTATAGCAGAATGGTAGGACAGAGGGATATCCAGAATGAATGATAAAGCAATGGTATGGCCGTGGGCCACGCCCGAAGTCTTGCCTTTATGACTGAACTCGATTTGGAAGGCATTAGATAGAGAGATGAAGGCCAGGCGAGCATTAGTCGAGTTTGGTTGACCGAGTAGTCGGACGGTGACGTCACAACATTGGGTTTCAGTGTGATCCAACTGGGTTGGCTGGTGTAAAAATGTCTCATTGAAATTGTAGGTTTCCATGTTACCGTCCAGCTAGGGGATGGTAGGTAGATAGATAGATAGATAGATAGATAGATAGATAGATAGATAGATAGATAGATAGATAGATAGATGGATGGATGAATGGGTGGATGGATTTGTGGATGGATGGATGGATAGATGGATGGATGGGTGGATAGATAGATAGATAGATAGATAGATAGATAGATAGATAGATAGATAGATAGATATATAGATAGATAGATAGATAGATAGATAGATAGATAGATAGATAGATAGATAGATGGACGGATGAATGGATGGATGGATTTGTGGATGGATGGATGGATAGATGGATGGATGGGTGGATAGATAGATAGATAGATAGATAGATAGATAGATAGATAGATAGATAGATGGATGGATGAATGGATGGATGGATTTGTGGATGAATGGATGGATAGATAGATAGATAGATAGATAGATAGATAGATAGATAGATAGATAGATAGATAGATAGATAGATAGATAGATAGATAGATAGATAGATAGACAGATAGATGGATGGATGAATGGATGGATGGATTTGTGGATGGATGGATGGATAGATGGATGGATGGGTGGATAGATAGATAGATAGATAGATAGATAGATAGATAGATAGATAGATAGATAGATAGATAGATAGATAGATAGATAGATAGACAGATAGATAGATAGATAGATAGATAGACAGACAGACAGACAGACAGATAGACAGACAGACGGACAGATAGATAGATAGATAGATAGATAGATAGATAGATAGATAGATAGATAGATAGATAGATAGATAGATAGATAGATAGATAGACAGACAGATAGATAGATAGATAGATATAGATAGATAGATAAATAGATAGATAAATAGATAGATAGATATACAGGTAGATTGTCACGAGTGGAGCGAGCGATAGTTAATAATTACGGGGGGAAAGGAGGAGAGTAAAATTAACGCACGTAGACAAGTAAGGGAAAGGCGTGCCTGTTATGAGTAGTGGGGGGGTCTGAATGAGGCGAAAGCGCTGTATTACTATCACTGCAAGTTAGAAGGTCCTACTGAACGGACGCAAGAGAAAGCCCAGCGGGCGAACATAAGGGGAGCAGTCGGAAGACGGATGAGAGTGTTTTTTCCAGTGATGACTGATAGGTAGAACGTTGATTGATAGTTATGATTGATGTATTATATTATATTCGTCTATTACCATGATGTAAATAAGTATATGTGAGGAATGTGGAAGTCCTTGATATTGGATATAGCAATGTGCGCCATGAGCGATAGATGAAAGTGAGTTCATGGATTTGTAGCACGAGTGAGTATTGTGTACTCCGATGGAGGTGTGTTACCGTAAGATGTGCGGTGAGTGAAATGTGAACTATTGTGTGTACGCTTCATGGGTTGTAAGGAGAGGTGGAGTGAATAGAAATGGTAGGGTATTATACCAATGTAATGTTATTCTTGTAGGTGTCGGGGACGGGCCAAAGAGCCGCCTCGGTGAGCACAGGGGATAGGCCAGCATAGGGCCGGAGGCCACACATAGGCCAAGAGTGAGGCTGTCGGTGCAGGACAGTAGAGGCACATAAAGTCGTGGCAGTCTGGCCACGGACAGGGACGTAGATATGAGCGTGAATGTGATAATGTACTATTGCCATGTTGATGGGCTATTGAAATGATAATGTACTACTGCCATGTTGATGGGCTATTGAAATGATAATGTACTATTGCCATGTTGATGGGCTATTGAAATGATAATGTACTACTGCCATGTTGATGGGCTATTGAAATGATAATGTGCTATTGCCCTGCTGAGGTGCTAGTGGAATGCTAAGGTGTATGACAATAGGAAGGTGATATTGAGAGACTGCGGTGCCAGTGAATTATTAATGTGCTATTAAGACCCTAAGGGGAGAGGCTGAGGCCGAAGTGCCTTTAGGAAGTAACTACCGGGTTGTGGATCCGAGGAAGAATGCATGTGAGAATAAGGCCGTTGTACGGCAGTTAATTTCAATAATATAATGTATGTAATTGCGCTATTATCTGTATAATTATGTTTAATAAATGTGTGAGTCTGATGGGTTGTTCTGTTAAGTGTTAAACTTGTTCGTTCGTGATTGTTGTCCTGTCATAACTTATTACATCTCCCAG